>VZTZ01045089.1:451744-554167 GCA_013400955.1 Drymodes brunneopygia | reverse complement strand
ACCGACACCGCCCCGGACACCGCCCGCCCGAGACCGCGGCCCAGCAGCCGCTGAGGTCCCGTCCCGGCTCCCCGGCCCGGGCAGCTGTGAGGGCTCTGAGCCGGCTCCCCGGCGTCCCCCGAGTCCAGCACAGTCATCTCCCACACCCTCACGGCCGCACTGGCACTCGCGCCTCCCGCGCACGGTATTTATATCCTCGGCAGGGCCGGCCCAGCCAATCCCAGCGCGCAGCCCGGCCCGCCCGTTCCCGTCCCGCTCGTGTCCCGGTCCCCGCTGTCCCCTCAGGCCCCGCTCCCGCCGCTCCGGGGCCGATCCCGCCCGCTCCCCGCCGCCCCCCCGGCGAACTGCCTGCCGGAACGGGACCGGAGAGCCCCCGCCGGCCCTTCCCGGGCCCCAGCAGCACCTGCGGGGGCTGCCGTAGGGGGGCCGCGGCTCTGCCGGGTCCCGAAGCGACGACGACGTGAACTCAGGGCAGCCGGGCTGAGGGGCCGGGCCGCCACTGCCTGGGCAGCGCTTGGCGGGACCGCGGCCGGGTTCAAAGGGCGGCTGGGGTTGGACGGGCCGGGATTGGCGCCCCATCCCATCCCGACTGTCCCTATCGCACCCCAGCAATTCCTATCGCACCCCGACAGCCCCTATTGCATCCCAGCAATCCCTGTCTCATCCCAACAGTCCCTATTGCATCCCAACAGTGCCCATCGCAGCCTTAAAGTCCCAATCACATTCCAGCAATCCCTATCACACTCTGACAGTGCCTATCGCAGCCCTAAAGTCCCTATCCTTTCCCAACGATCCCTGTCACATCCCAACGATCCCTATCGCATCCCAACAACCACTGTCCCATCCCGACAGTTGCTATCCCATCCCAAATGTCACTATCCCATCCCTACAGTCCCTATCCCAGCCCTACAGTCACTATCCCATTCCAACAATGATTTCAGCTCCAGCCCCACAAGCTTTATTTCACTGCCACTTCTGCCGTTTCAGCTCCAAATCCGCATCTTACCACCACCAGCAGCTGCTCCTGGTTCTCATGGCAGGATCTTCTTTTGGATTGCAGCTCTCTGAGGTTTCATCTCCAGCTCTAGAATGCACAGTCCAACCCCAGCCTGGCAATCTTTATTCCAGTTCCAGCCATTTGCTATCCCAGCTCTACAGTGATTCCAGCTCCATTCTTAGACCCACTCTCAGCCCTTCAGTCGCTATCCCAGCACCACAGTGATTCCACCTGCTCCCTGCCACCCCTTCCCTCATGCTGGAAAACTGCTGCTTGGGATGTCACCAGGGATCCCCAGTGACCATTCCCGGGCCCCAAGACCCCTCGAGGAGCTCCCACTGGCACACGGGGCAAGGGAGGGGCAGGCTATGCAGGGAGAACAAGGGAGGATAGGCAAGGCAAGGCAATGAGGGGCTAGGAAAGGCAGGGCTTGGCAAGGAAAGGCAAGAGAGGAGGGGAAGGCAAGGCAGGGGAGGAATATGAAAGCAAGGGAAGAGTAGGCAGGGCAAGGCAAGGGAGCTATCACGCCTTAGCTACCCCCCCTTCCCTTGCCTTTCCAACCCTTCCCTAGTCTTGCCTTGCCAACCCTTCCTTGCCTTATCTTTTCTACCTCTGCCTGGCCTTTCCCACCTCTCTCTTGCCTTTGCCGCCCCTTCCTTGCCTTTCCCACCCCTTCCTGGCCTTTCCCACCCCTTCCTTGCCTTTCCCACCTTGTCCTTGCCCTTCCCACCTCTGCCTTTCCTTTCCCACCCCGTCTTTTCCCACCCTCGCATCCCTGGGCCATGCCGCCACCTCGCGGCCACCGGGCACGTCCCCCCGCTCCGGGCTCACAGGAGGGAGGGAGGGAGGGTGGATTTTGTGTGTGTCCTGCAGGGAAATAAATCCTGGGGCCGTTCCCTCGCAGGGGGTTCCCCTGCTCCTTCTCAGGTTCCTTCCCCCGTGACCAGCCTGCCTGAAAAATAACTCCAAACTCCTGCCTCAAACCCTGCTGCTCCAGGGAACCTGAGGGATGGCAGTGCTGCCTTGTCTGTCCCTGCAACAAATCATTGTATCGGAGACACCTTTGATTTCTCAAGGTTTAGAAATTTTTCTTGTTTGTGGTTAAGGTAGTTGGGGGATAAACCCTGTCCTGCACACTTCAGCTTGTCTGACAGCTGTAGGCAGGGGCAAGGCACAGCCCCTTCAGTGCTCTGTGTTTCAGGGGTTGTCTTCCTTTAACTCAGTGCTGTGCAGAAGGTTCAGTGCTACCAAGCCATCGGTCTGGGGCTGATCCCTTACTCCAACCCCTCCTGTCCTTTATACTATGGGAGAAAGTGTGAAGGAACCTGTTACCGAAATCCCATAATGCAAACCTGATCCAAGTTCAAAATGCTATTGTTGAGCAAAATCATACACAACTGCATACACAACTCTGAAAGTTTTCAGTGAATCTTGGTGAGTTTTCAGATTCTGCCTCTTGGGCTTTTCTTTGTTCAAACTGCTTAAATTAGAAAGAGCAGAGTAAACATGTAGGATTTGAGTCGAACCTCTGCTGGAAACCATCTCATGTTTTATTAATAAATTGCCCCATGAAATTAAGTGAATAATGGATGAACTCAGCTCTGGTGGGACACGAGAACCTGGCAGTGGAGTGTGTGTGCCCAAGGTGATGGGCAGGAATTTATGGAGGTATGAATGGGCTCTGAGCTCAAGGTGCTGAACATACAGATGTGGGGTATAGAGGACCTTGAGAAGGAGCAAGTTCTGGTGGTTGCTTGTAGTGTGGTGTCTCTTTACAAAACAGGCTGGCTCTGGGCTCTGGTTTGCTGCTGAGGGTGCAGGAGGAGCCAGCTTTGGAAAGCAGCAAGTCTGGAGCAGGGAAGAGTGTGGTGGGGCACTGCTCAGGGGGTGTTTGCAGCCTGTGCAGGAGAGCAGCGAGGACATCAGGGACACCAGGACATGCAGCACAATCACAGACGGAAACCAGTCCAGAGGAGGTGACACATCCACTGAGGAAGCTAAAGGCAGCAGGGATCATTCAAGGATTTTAGGTATGATGTAAAGTTTAAGGGTTCACAATAAGTAAGACCTCTTTTTCAGGGTTTTTTTTTCACTGCTTGTCATCCGTGTGGCTCATCTTGCTGCCTGTCCAAAGGAATTTCTGTTTCTAACAAGAAGCTCTGCCTCAGC
The DNA here is from genome assembly GCA_013400955.1 of Drymodes brunneopygia. Classification (NCBI taxonomy): domain Eukaryota; kingdom Metazoa; phylum Chordata; class Aves; order Passeriformes; family Petroicidae; genus Drymodes; species Drymodes brunneopygia. The sequence continues at coordinate 551,001 of VZTZ01045089.1, read as the reverse complement.
CCAGACAAATCCCATACAATTCTTGGATTATGCCACTCACATCAAGAAGTTCTCATGGTTTTGTTCTGTGCTGGATCAAAGCGAAGGCAGCTACTGTGAGAACACGTCTTATAAGCTGTGAATATTTATTATCAGCTCACAGAGTGGAATTTTGTTGTGCTCATGTAGGGGTTTTCATGTTCTTCCCTCAGCTGTGCAAATGAATCACTGTGTGTGTGTGTAATATATAGGCATCAGCTTTTTATTATGATTTAAACTCTGGGCTACTTACTCAGTCAGGAATTGGAAACACATGGCTCTAGTATGCAGGGCTGTTTTACTCATTAAATGGCAGAACTGTAGTGGCAGCTTCCAGAGACTTTCAGTCCAAATTTCAGCATGCCTTCAAAAGGAATTGGGGTAAAAGAGCAAATAGTCCTGCAGTGAACCTTACAGCACAGAAATTTGTGATACTTCTTAATCATCTTCAGAGTATTTTGTGGATGTAACTCAGCCCCTGAGATCCAATCTCCTCTAGGAGATTTGCTCAATAGTAATGTTTAGGAGAAGGAATGAACCTATTTGTAAACTTAGACCATTTATGCTAAAATGAGGATGAAATGGGGGAAGAAAAATTGGGGAGAATATATAAAACTATGGTACAGATTAAATTTTGTAATGCATTTTGAAATGGTGCTTGTTCAAAAATTGGACTACATTTACTAAATTACAAATAAAAGCCACATAATGGCAAAATAAAGGTGTTCTTGTCCTCAAATCAGAAAATTAACCCAGATGTTTAGGATTTACCCAAAAGGAAATTGAGGCTGAGCAAAGTATGGAAAGAAGCTTGTTTTTCCAAAACCATTTCTTGTTGAGAATGTCTTTGTGTCCTACTTTTTATTTTGCCACAGCACAGGGAAATGTTTTATTTTCTGGCTTCTAAACTTTGTTACCTCCATAAAGTGATACCAATTCCTTTACTAGGACAGGGAGAGAAGGATGAGTGCTGTGCAGCCTAATAAGGAATGTAACTTTTTTTTCCACGGTGCACATTAATCTGTTGTTTTCCCTACAAAAAAAAATCCAAACAAATCCTGCAACTCTTGCCAAACAGCCTGGCCTTATCTCCTTCTTCAAGAGTTCATTCACAGTTCCAGCCGCAGCCACAGCTGGCAGTTTGTGTGTCAGGAGAGCACGAGCCTCTGCACTTCTGGTCAGCTCAGAGCCTTCCTGGTGTCCCTGGGACATCCCTGGAAGAGTCATCCCAACACACACCCCCCTGGAGATGTGATCGTGGTACAGCCCACAGAATTCCAGGTTAAGAAGCCAAGGGATCAGCGTTTGCAGGAGCCACTTTGGAGCTGGATGTGCCCCGAGCAGCGTCTGACCTCAGCCAGGTGAGTGCCTGACTGCTGTTTACTGATTAACACCTTTATCACCAGGAAGAAGAAACTCTGTGGAAACCCGAATGAGCCCTTCAGCCAGCACAGGAGACAATGCTTTGAGTTACTTGAATTTGTTTAATATATTGTTCTCTCAGAAAGTCACAGCTCTGTGCTAGCTCTGAGCCAAACTTTCTTGCAGGATTTATTGCCAAAGCACGGGTGCTCTCATTTCTTCTGGGGTAACCAGTTCCACTCTACTCTTCTCTCTGCAAGCATCCTTTACAGCTATTCTAAAGAAAGGGGCCAGTCTGATAAAGTGTGATTTGATCTCTGCTCATATAATTCCATTTGCTATCCTGTCTCTGATCTTCCAAAATATTGTCTGTTCTCACCGTGGATTCTTTCACTGTGAAATTCAAGGGTTTTTTAAATCTTTTTTCATTGTTCCTGTGAAGGAGAGATTTTTGTACTGTGTCTAAAATAATTGATAAGTCCATATATAAAATAATGGAGTGGCCTGGTAAGGAGTTACTGATTAATTTGCAATCTCTTTTTTTTTTAACTAACTTTTATGGAAAGGCAGAATGGAGAGGTGCTGGAATTCTGAAGAAAGCTGTTTCCTGTGGTTTCAGCACAAAACCTTGGCTTGAATGAATCAAGTGACAATGCTGTTTGCATTTCTTCAGAGCTTTTTATAGACCACTTGACTGGATTAATGTTAATTGTAACAATTGGCATCTACTGTACTGAATTACTTTTTTTTAAAATCTAGCTGGAATTGTACCTCTCTGATGTTAACTGAAAATGATCTTGAGGCTCTACTGAAAGCCACTGAAGGACAAGGTTTCTTGAAACATGGAGACACCCGTGCACTTTGGAAAATCCTGAAAGGACTTTTGAAAGGGTTTTTGTCTCTGCTTGCAATGATCTTTAAGAATTTCAGGATTTTGTTGAAGGTTTCACCAGGAAATCAGGTGGACGCAAAAGTCTGCTCTGCTGCTAATCCCGTTGCTTTTTAAGTCTTTGCCCTTGCCTGAGGGGAGAAAAAATGGTTAAAAGTGTTTCACAGGCAACTACACTGGGATAAACTCTCATGGGAAAGGCAAGGAGGGGAGAAGGGGAGTCCAGCCAGAGTTTATCTTCTCTGGGTGTGTTCTGCCAGGACTTTGAGTAGTTTTGACTATGAAATCAGCATTGTACTGCTGAACAATCATATGTGCATATTGGTTTTGCTCAGTTCTTGAGCTGAAAAGATCCCACACACCCCTGACCATCAGCCCTACAAATCTGGGGTGATTCTACTCATGCCAGAGTTGTTCCCCCTTGGGCACAGCCACCTGCTGCTTTTCTCAGCAGCTGTTAGCTCCTGTACTCCCATCCTGAAGGGTCAGAATGCACTTTATCTCACTAGGAACTGGTGAGACAGAGAGCTGGAGAGAGAACAAGCTGTGAAAATCAGTGGCAGGTCCTTGGCAGAGCTCCTGCTCCACTCCTGGGCCTAGGGAATTTTAGGCTTGGTCCTGACCCAGCACCCAGTGCAATCTAAATTCTGACTCCCAGTTGAAGTGCCACAGAACCTCTCCTGTCCCAGCGAGACCTGAAAGAAAAGCCTGGTTAAGCACTGTGCTGTTGCAGTACAAGTGTTGTAATTAATTTTGTGGTTCATAGCCTGAGGATTCTGCCAGGCCTTGATGCTGTCTGGGAAAGCAATCAGGTTGTGGGCTGTTCCTGATGTCCAGTTGCTCTCCCCCACATTCCTGCTCAGAAGCAATAGGTTATGGGCAGATACTCCCAGATGAAAATATGTGCTTTCCTCTCTCAATTTTAAGTGTGGCAAACCTGCACAGCACAACAAGGCTGGCACCATCCTGTTTCTGCAAGAAGGCAAATGCTCCTTCCTGTAGCTGAGCTAACAGAGAAACCTTTTTATGCCTGTAAAAGTACAGAGGTACAGAGGCCAGAAAGTACTCAAACTAACCTTATTTTGTTGGAAAACCCAAATACTGGATGGAAGAAGGGATAATGTTGCACAATCATGGTATCCCCAGAGCCCAGAGCATACAATAAACTCAGTATTTCACCCAGTCAGGGAGAGCACTGCCACTCAAAACAACTGAGAAGCCCTGGCTCATGGTCATTAATACTGGGCAGGGTGTTGTTAAATTATCCTGTAGCAAATTTGATTAAAATTGAATATATTCTTACTAATGCAATTGCACATCCACACGACACAGGTTTAACACTGACTTTATACATTTTTATTGGCTTGTGCAGGGGAAGAGAGGATATTCAGTCCAGCATAAAGCCTCCCAGTTAATGTCTTGAGCTGTTTAAATAATTTGAATGAATAAATTTCTCCAGAAGAGATGCTTCTGCTGCAGCAGTAGCAGCGGAAGAGCCAAGACTGTGAAACCACAGTGTTTATGAAGTGGAAGATTTTCAACTGCTTTAAGTTCCCCTGCACTCTTAATACAGATTTGCACAGTCATTGCGTTGTAAGGACCTGTGATCACTCTGCACAGCAAGAAAGGGCAATAACCTTTTCCAGCTGGAGCTCTGGAAGTTCCTTTAATTAGTTTTTCAGAAAACCAGTTCAGAGTAATTTAAAGCTTTTGGCTGCAGGGCTGCTTTTTTGGAGGCACTCACTGGTTTGATTGTCCTGACGCAAACTATGGAGACAGAGATGTTTGGGAAAATACGGAACTATGTTTGCAAACAGTGAAATACTTGAGTCCCTGTTTTGCTCTCGTAGTCCAAACAGTGGCTTTGAGGTTTGGTGAGGAGTCAGTGTTTAGAGCTGGGAGGTCAAGACAGGCACACAACTGCAGGTCCAGAAGAGAAACCTGAGACCCAGGTGTGGGTGGCTGTTCCTGCTGAGGTGACAACTTGGTACCTGCAAATGGACACTGATCTTAAAACTGGGTTCATACCATAACAGAATGGTTTGGGTCGGAAGGGGCTTTAAAGCTCATCTCATTCCACCACCCTGGGCAGAGATATCTTCCACTATTCCAGGCTGCTCAAAGTCCAATCCAACCTGGCCTTGAACACTTCCTGGGATGGCAAGTCCACAGCTTCTCTGGGCAACTTGTGCCAGTTCTCAGGAAATAATTTCTTCCTGGTATCCTAATCTTAATCTCCCTTCTTTCAATTTAAAACCACTTCCACTTGTCCTGTCACTTTCTGCCCATGTAAAAATTCGTTCTCCTTCTTTTTTATAAGCTCCCTTTAGGAACTGAAAGGCTGCTCTAAGGTTTCCCTGGAGCCTTCTCTTCTCCAGCCTGAACCACCCCAGCTCTCTCAGCCTGGGAGCTACCCCAGAGCATGGAATATATTCTGAGAATGCATCATTTCTGGCCTCCCTCCATGGTGTTCCCAGATGAGGGCTCCTGAGCCAGCAGGAATCTGGGCCTGAGGCTGGGATGGGCTTGAACTCTGGATCCACTTCTGGAAGAAGCAGTTTCATTTTCAAAGCTGTTTCCAACTGTGGCTTTTAATCCTGCCTGGAAATGCACTTTGCCCTTTTAGTCCTGGTGCTGTCCATGGAAATTCCTTGGAGTCCTGCAGCTGGAACAGCAAAGTGGGGTGTGTGATAGAATTTATGTGTTGCAACACACCAAGCCTCCTCCTTGCAGGGGAGTTTCATTTGGCACTGAGGGCCCTGTGCAGCTGCTTGGCCTCTGGGGCTGAATGGACTGGATTTGGTCAAGAAAAACCCAGCCCTGCTGTCCCTGCACTCCTTGGGCTGGGATGGGAGTGGGAGGGATGGCTGGGTTTAACAGCTGCAATAACGGCTCTGCCTGAGTTTTTACAAAACTGGGCTGAGAGGAGGTGACTTCTGTTCAGGTTTGTGTATTTATTGCATGAATTCAAGGATAGAGAGGGTGTAGTTATCCCTCACACTCCTGTCTGGACAGTCAGTGCTGTTTGTTGTGGATCTCCTCTGTAGCAGCTGGGGAAGAGAAAGGTTAAGACAGGGAAATGTGAGTGTAAAGAAGCACTGTTGGATAGTTTAACATTCAGAGCTTATCTTAATGCCCTAGTGAAGACCTGGATTTCAAGTGAATGTCCCTTTAATTTATGGCTGCTCCTAAGGCCAGGAGCTGCTATTTGCCCAGTGTTGAATGTGATTTAGCCGCGCTCTGGCTGCCTCCGGCAGAGGAATCATCTCTGAATATAAACTGTAAGTAAAACTGAGATTGTTCTGTGGTCAGGCTGAGGAGGGGACTCTGCACCAGCTCGACTTCCCTCTTCTGCTAAAACCCTTTTCTAATCAGAATGGGAAACTCTCTGGAAAAACAGAGGGGCAGAGAAAGACTTAAAAAGTCAGAGGTTGAAAGCTCAGTGACGTGAGACCTCCTGTACTTCTGATACCACAGAGGATTGGGTGACCTGTAGAGCTCTTCAGGGTTTTTTTTTCTCTTCCTTTCTCCTCTGTTCCTCCCCTGGAGTGGTCCCTGTCTCTCTGCAGAGCAACAGAGTGTCTCAGAGCTGGGGTGCAGTATTTTTAGGACTGTGTTTCTTAATCCACTGTGCAGAGCTCATTTGGTATCACATGGCAGAGCAGGGAGCCCTGGCAGAGCAGCTGCCAGGCCCTGCACAGTGTTCCCTCAGCATTGCAGGGTTGGAGTGCCAGCTGAGCCAGGGTAAAGCTGTGGCTGTGCAGCAGGGGATGCTCTGCTGCTGTGTGCCCTGATGGGAGGAAGGAGGGAGGAATGTGAATCCTAGTTTGGGAGATTCAATGATCAACTGAGGGTCAAAAACTGGGAGCTGCTTCAAAAATAAACCTTGGAATGGGAGCCAGGTCTGGCTCAGGCCATGTCCTGGTAGGTGAACACCCTAGGAAAGGCAGGTTTCAGCTGTGCTCCTCCATCCTCAGTGCTCAGACCACCAGGCTGTTGTGTAGAGACTGCACTTCCTGATGGAGGGTTTTCCAATGAGAAACAGAGATTTTTTTGTTGAGTTTAAAATGAACATCTCTGGGTTCCTGTGAAAGTGGGTTCCTCCTGGTTCTCCAGATTGTGATGGGACTTCAGTTCAGTGCCTCCTGGGTGGGGATGAAACATCCAGGAGCCAGGATGAGCAGCCCTGGGAGCCTGAGCCCCTACAACACACTCCAGATGTCCCAGGGAGCCTGGAGAGAGGCAGGTGAAGAGACTGGGAGGAGAAGCCTCCTCCTCGTTGGGGTTCCCTTGCTGTGCAGCCCAGGGCGAGGCAGGCAGTGTTCTATCACCACGTTCTGTGCATTGCCACAGAGCATTCCAGGCTGCTGTGGAATGGAGTGTTAATCCTGGAAGGAGTCACGTTCCTGTCTGGCAGATAGAAGGGGAGAAAGGGCAGGGGAATGAGGTCATGAAAGACCTATCTCAATGAATTAGGCACTGACAAAAACCTCATCACCCATGGGCTATTTTAAAAACAAACAGACTCAATTTAGAATGTTAGATAGCTCATGGGGAATTTTTAATGATCAAGAATGCCAGTTATCATGAAATAATCTATATCCCACCCAAATTAGTCAAACTATTTTGTTGTGGTCCCTGAGGTACCTATGTGACATTGACAAGATGTTCTACACTCAAATGTGAAGAATTGGTTTGTAGGGGGAAGCAAATCTATTTGCTGTGTCTGGGAGGCCACCTGCCAAGTGAGAGGCCTTGAGCCTTTGTTTTGAGGGAGGTAAGTAACCAGAATGTAACAGAATCACAGAATGGCTTTGGTGGGGAGGGACCTTAAAGCCCATCCAGTGCCATCCCCTGCCATGGGCAGGGACACCTTCCACTGTCCCAGGTTGCTCCAAGCTCCATCCAGCCTGGCTTTGGACACTTCCAGGGATGGGGCAGCTGCAAACAGCTTTCACTCATGAGAACACAGACCATGATAAATTGGACATTTCCAAGAGTTCCTCGTTACTATTCTGTATTTCTCCTGCTGTGCTCACTTGCACACCTGCAAAAGCCTGGTTTAGTTTCCTGCAAATTTGTGGAATCTCATCCAGTTTGTGCTGCAGGTGGCTCAGGGAGCACCAGCTGAGCTCCCTGCAGCTGGACACAGCAAGTGGCTGCCAAGAGGATGTGGTGCCATGCTCCAGAGCAGGATGTTGGTTAATTCAACCTGCATTTGTCTTTATTGCTTAGGAAAGAAGAGGAGATACATCTCTAACCCAGAAGGAAGAGGAGAGGAACTGACCCACAAGAACTTTCCAAACAGGGTAAGTTCAGATGCTCTCACCATTCCCGCTCTTGAAGCAAAGGTAGCATCCCTCATGTCCTCCAAATTTCAAACTATCCTGAGTGATTTCTGTAATTGATTTCTCATTTGTAGAAATGTTTAAAAGGATTTTATTTGAGCTCTGTGGGTGTGGCCATAAACTTGCCAAGTCTGATCGTCAGGATTCTGGGAATTAAGGTCTGAGAACACATTGTTTGGGTTTTTTGGTTGTTGTTGTGCTTTTTAAATACTTTTAGTTCTCATCAATTATTTGCAAATATTTGCTTCTTCTGGGAATTCAGTTCCCTGAAATGTAGGATAAAGTTCAAAGACAATAATACCAGCCAAAGTATTGTCATTTAAATTGAGATGGAGAAATGTGGAAATCTGGGTTTAGTTTTTTTAGGTGTAGGATTTGGAGTAGATAATTTGAGCTTTAGTGGCCAGAAGAAGAATGTAGGACAGAAAGATGGCCCAGCCCATCACACATGGTGCAGACTGAGAGCTAAGCCTCACTGCTACATTTCCAATAAATTAGACAAAGCAAACCATTGGGTTTGAGCCTGGTCTGAGCCCTTTCCTGATAAGAATTCTGTTCAAACAAAAATATCATCTTTATCTATAAGATCTTTTGGGGTTTTATATTTTCCTAGTCTTTAATATAATCTAATTTATAATCTGGGTTGTTTTGTTTTATTTTAAATAAATCAGCCACCTCATTTAGAACAAGTTACATGCTCTCTTGTTAAACACCAGGGAGTGGTATCAGCTATGGACTTTCAAGAGCCTTCATAGTTTGTCCAATATTGCTCTTATCTAGACAGGAATGTCTTCCTCAGTGCAACTCTTCCAAGATCAGAAATACCACGAGCTGAAGGGGCAGTGCCTCCAGCAGGGCCAGCTCTTTGAGGATCCTGAGTTTCCAGCCTCAGATGAATCCCTTTACTACGACTCAGCAACAAAAGGGAAAGTGGAATGGAAGCGGCCAAAGGTAATGGATGGATGGATGGATGGATGGATGGATGGATGGAGGGAGGGATGGATGGAGGGATGGATGGGTGGATGGAGGGATGGATGGGTGGATGGAGGGATGGATGGAGGGATGGATGGAGGGATGGATGGATGGATGGATGGATGGGTGGATGGAGGGATGGATGGATGGAGGGATGGATGGATGGATGGATGGATGGATGGATGGATGGATGGATGGAGGGATGGATGGATGGAGGGATGGATGGATGGATGGATGGATGGATGGATGGATGGATGGATGGAGGGATGGATGGATGGAGGGATGGATGGATGGATGGATGGATGGATGGATGGATGGATGGATGGAGGGATGGATGGATGGAGGGATGGATGGATGGATGGATGGATGGATGGATGGATGGATGGATGGAGGGATGGATGGATGGAGGGATGGATGGATGGATGGATGGATGGATGGATGGATGGATGGATGGAGGGATGGATGGATGGAGGGATGGATGGATGGATGGATGGATGGATGGATGGATGGATGGATGGAGGGATGGATGGATGGAGGGATGGATGGATGGATGGATGGATGGATGGATGGATGGATGGATGGAGGGATGGATGGATGGAGGGATGGATGGATGGATGGATGGATGGATGGATGGATGGATGGATGGAGGGATGGATGGATGGAGGGATGGATGGATGGATGGATGGATGGATGGATGGATGGATGGATGGAGGGATGGATGGATGGAGGGATGGATGGATGGATGGATGGATGTGTTTTCACTCCTGCTCTCTCCTCCAGCAGAGACACTTCCACTGAGAGGTACCTGAGCAAAGCTTTGTTCTGCTGTGAATGGCCACCCTCTCCCTCAGCTGTTTCAGTTTGGTTCTGGTGAAGCCTCAACAGCAGGTTCTACCCAGAGGGAGTAGAGAGTTTTCCTTTATTGCCATCTCTGGTCTCTGCATGGCAATGCTGAATTCACAGTGAATTTTCCCTCTGACTTGTGTAAAACCTCAATTACCCACCAGGGATTTTCTGTGCCAAATGAACAGCTATTATCTGTGAGCAACCAAGAACGTTTGTGTCTATTTGCCACTTCTGCTGGCATCTTAACAGGAAAACAAATATGTCATTTGCTTTGAATTGTGACTAATGTAGTAGGCATTTCAAATCATCAATACCACCTACATTTGGGGTCTGATAGTTGGTTTGCTCTGAGGTTTCATGCTTCAAATGTGTTTTTGAATCAGTTCACAGCCATAAGCAAACAGTTCAGAAGAACACAAACCTGTTCCCAATCTGGCTTTCCATCAGTGTCATCTGTTCTCTTGCTCTGACAATTGTAATGGAGAGGACAGTAGAAGCCTCTAGCCAGATGCACACAGTATTTTTGCCCTTAAGCGTGATGAATTTCTCCTTTGCTTCACCCATGTCCACTTTTGGGATTAGAGTTAACTTCTGGAAGGACAAACTTGGCTGTCTTTCCTTAGAAAACACGATGCCAATGTGATGTCCTTCATTTGCAGCTGCTACTGTTCTCTGCCCTCTGTGACAGTGGGTAACAGATGAGGCTGACCAAGGCTGGGCTGTATTTGCCATGAGAGACTGCCTCTCTCTTTTGCTGCTTCTTCTTTTTTCCTGGTGGTGCCCATTCCTCACAGCAGCTTTCCTACTGGAATTTTAGTGAGCACTCCGAGGGTTGCTTCTCATTTCAGTTTTCCAAGTAAGACATGACACTGAAGAATGGAGAGAATGAATTTGGGAAAGAAAAAGAAGACATTCCAAAGTCTGTGGGTTTATTTTTATTTCTGAGCACTTTCCTGTTTATTGCAGTCTTTCATTCCCTCCTGAAAGGGGAAACACTGTGCAACCAGTCACAGTGAGGTCAGGAATAGTGTTTGTTCTTTGTAGAGATGTGAAGCAAGAGCCAAACTCCAGCCAAGGATGCCATTTTGGGCCATTCTTGTGTGTATGAGTTTGTTCAAGGTGCTGATCAGTGGTTTGAAGTCTAATTGTAGGTCAGTGATGAGCTTTGCATTCAGTTATTACCCACATTAAACATGAGGTTAATGTAGGAAACCTCACATATTAATTAATTAATTCACATAAATTTCGTTGCCATTCATCATAAAGCCATGCACAGACTCACCTGACACACCTGAGATGCTGAATCACATTCCACCAGTGCCTGGCCTCTGCTGTCCAGAAATTCAGGGGGTCAATTCAGGTGTTGATGCCAACAAAACAGAACTATAGAACCTTCTAGGCTGAAAAACACTTTTAGGTTGAAAAAGACTTGTAAGATCACTGAGTCCAACCCTTGCCTTGACACTGCTGAGTCCACTACTAAGCTATGTTCCTAAGCACCACATCTGTAGGTCTTCTAAATATCTTCAGGTATTTAAAACCACTTTCCTGGGCAGCCTGTTCCAGTGCTTGACAACTCTTTTGGTAAAGAAATTTCTCCTTATATCTATCTAAACCTCCCCTGCTATGTGTTTTTGCTGGTGTTTCAGAGCATTGGGCTCTGCTAACACCCCAGTTCCTCTGAGATAAACCTGTAAAATAGGTTGAGCTCAGCATGATCATTTCAAAGGTGCAGCATCTTCCAGATCCCTTCAGCTCATGCAGGAAGCCTCCTGGGAAGGTTCTCTGTGGGGAAAACCTGCTGGTTTGTTGGAAAAAGAGTAAGAAAGATTCCCTCTGGTTAGTGGACATTCTTTCTGCCCACTGATATTAGCATCAGAGCCCATCCTGGGGTTTCCCTGGAGTTTTCCCCTTCTGCCAGGCTGAAGTGGGGCTGGGGAGAGCTGTGTCCTGCCAAAAGGCAGGAGAAGCCTCTGGCTCCCCTGGGATGTCCTCGGCCACCTGTCCTGGTTAAAGCCCTTTCTGAGGCAAACACTGCCTCTGTGTGGTGGTCCTGCTCAGCATGGGCTGCAAATACCCAGGAATGACTGTCACTCTGCTGAATGGATACTTTGTCTTATTTTTAACTGAACCTCGGGTTTGTGTGAACTTTTTTGTTGACCCTGCAAAAAGGATGGAATCTCAAGGACATCTTTGTCAGTGTTAAACAAACAGCAGTGATCCCCGGAGCAGGGCAGGCAGGCATGTGAGGAAAGACTGGGGTAAGCCTGCTTCAGAGGTAAACAGTTAGTTTATTCTTTAGTTCTTCATAAAGGAAAATAGTCTAATCCTACAGAATGAGACTCTTATCATGTGCTTTCCTGGTTTCCCCGCTTGACCCTGTGTTTTATAAGCCCTGATTCTGCTTTCATCTGCATCTTCTCTTTATGAAAGGGCTGTGATTGCACCCTGATGTTCTGGGAAGACAGAGCTGGTTTGTGTTCAGGAAGACAGCACAGAAAGACACCGTGAGACAGCACTGCTGATCTGCTTCCCAAGAAACCCTCCTGTGTCCCAGCCCACAGAGGGACACTGCTGTGTTTGATTAATTTCCCATTAACTCCAAAGGTCAGAAACCTGGCTGAAGGTGGAGAATTGCATCTGCACAGCCCAGTGTCCTTTTTCCTAGAAACACTGCATGCCATGGGCCCCATTCTCCACTCTTCTCACCAGTTTTCCAGCATTCTCAGGGGTGGTTATCACCATGTAAGTGAAAAGTCCAGGAAATAAGGCACTGCTGTGTTCTGGAATGATACAGTGGTAGGAATCAACAGAGCAGGTGTCTCCCCACTTCCCAAATTGGGGGGTGTGGGATGAGCAGATTGATGATCTATCCAGGGCTGAGGTGCCAGGGAATTCAGCAGCTCTGACTTCTGCACCTTCATGTGTTTACTGGAGGCAGCACCAGCTTTTGTTTGCTTCTAACTGGTGGAAAATGATCCATTGTCTCAGGAGCTGAAACACCTTCATATTCACAAGTGGTGATTTAAGCCCTAAACCCTCCCCTACCTTGTTGCCTGTTTTAAGATTTTGCTCTCATTTGGAAGGCAGAGGAAGCTTGGGGCAAGTCCCTGCATGGGCACTTAGTCTGAGTGAGCTTTGCAGATTTTGCATTAATGTTCTTTATTCCACAGTGACAGGATTTGTGGTCTCAGTGTCCTCCAGAATATTCAACAGTAACCCAGTTGTCATAAATTTCATGGAATGAGGGTCATGAAAGACTTGGCTGTCAGGTGTGAACATGCCTGGGTTAAATGTCCCTCAGATTTAAAGCTCTTCATCATTTAATTCCTCTGTCTCCTCTGTAGCTGTGTCACTGCAGTCCAACCTTGTTTTCCAGTTTGAACAAGAGCAGAGACATCTGCTTATGTTTGGGACTCGTGTGGAGCCCAGTGGTGCCTGCAGGAGAGGGAGCTGTCCTGGCACTGCCTCGGGCTTTGAGCACTTGCATGACCACTGCAAGAGCAATTTCGGGGCATGGAGTGGAGTGACAGCTCATCACACCCTGGGATTTCTGCCAGGATGGGGCCTGGGGGGAATCCAGAGCTGGAGCAGAGTGGATATTAAAGGGGAATGCCTTCAGCTGCTGTGGCAGGGATGTGCACTCCTCTCAAAGCAGCTGCATTTACAGGAGCATTGCTGCCTCCTGTAACAGCCCCTGTGAGCAGTGACACTTCCCTGGTTTGCCAGATCCCCTCTCCATGCTCCCAGCTGCCTTCTGGAGTGGGGCTCTTGGTTTAATGATCACTTTTTCAGATCTGAATGTGCCTTTTTATTTCCTTCAGCCACTTTTTTTTTCCAGTTAAAAATATGGAGCAACAGCAATCCTCTTGCTTAATCAGAACAGGGGTCCCTCCCTATCTCTCCTGCTCTACCCCTATATTTGTGGGATATAATTATTGTTTTCTTGAAAAAATTACTTTTTCTGCAAAGACTACGTGTCCTGAAACAGCTGAAGTTTAGGCTTCTGTTTCCCTGCCTATCCCAGAATTGCCCACGTTTCCCTGCTGTTGGTGATTATTGACTCTTGTTCGAGTGTAGGTAAACACAAATTGCAAAGCTCTGTGTGTTGTGACATTGGTGTTTGCCCTGGAAATAATGGCACAGGTGGCATCTGGGAGGTGAGGAAATGTGTTTCAGAGTGGTGCTGAGCTTCTGCTGAGCTTGGAGGGAGCTCACAAATCCTTTCATATGCCTCCAGCACTGCTGGGGACACAAGGGTGGTTGGAGGCTGGGTGTGTCAGTGTCCTGCAGTTTGTTTCCTGTGCTTCCCTGGGCCCTGTCTGTAGCAGAAAATGGCTGTGAAAGACTCAGCTTTGCACTATGATGAAACCAGTCCTAACTGGCTTCTTTTCCTTACATGTCTGTCACATCTGGATCTCCACACCATGGATTTTGTCCTCCACAGACAGTGCAGCATCCTTCAGTGAGTGACTTTCAGACATTCCCTCATGAGTTCAGCTGGACAGGGCTGCTGGAGGATTTTAGGACTTGCTAGATGGCACTGGTGATCATTTTAACAGGCACTTTTGTGTGCTGTAATTAGCTGTGAGTGCAGTGGCAGGGAGGCTGCTTGCCATTGTTGCAAATAGTTTTCCTTGCCATTAAAAGCAGATTTAGCTTGTGATCTTCAGCTACAGCTCATTATCTGTGGAAATGTTTAAAGTCAGATATTTCTTTGTTAACTGCATGTGTGTGTATGTAAAGAGAATGATTGAAGTGCACCTTAATTTTTATAGAAGGCCACAAGCCTTGCAGACTCAAAAGTGGATAAAAGGTCATAGGCAAAGTAGGCTCTGACCTAAGTTTAAACCCTTCATCTTAAAGAAACAGAAAAGCTGTTAAGAGCTAAACTCTGGGAAGCAGTGTGCCCTGGAAGATAATCAGAGATTGCTGGGGAGGATTCTGCACACATTAATCATGGGTTTAGGTTAAAATTGGGAAGCAGGGACCATGCAGTCCTCCAGACAGGATGAGCCTTCTCTTAGTGTGGAGGGGGTGGGTGAGGGCACAACAACAGGGAAACCACCAGAAGAAAATAATTCCTAAATGATGGTAAAGGAGCTTTTCTTTCCTCATTAAGGACAAACCGTGTACCCCAAGCCTCCAGCAAATGGAGCCTGGCACTGCTGCAGGTCTGAGGGGAGTTGTTCCAGCAGCACCCTGGGTGCTCGCTGCTGCCCAGCTGAGCTGCAGCCATCTGTCCCTGGCGTGCAGGTGCCGATCTGCAGAGCAGGAGGAGCTGCTTCCCCAGGGCTCCCGGGGAGGAAGGCGTTAAACCCATCCCAGCTGCGGCAGCTCCGAGGCTGGCACGGCTCCCGAGGATGCAAGGGGCAGCACAAAAGCATCCTCCTCGCACCCGTTGCCCTGGCAACTGCACATTCAGACGGCAGGGCTGGCAGCGGGATCCTGCAGGAGATGATGCAGCTGCAATTAAGTCGAATTGTCTTCACGTTGTTGGAATTAATTTTGAGGCGGGAGGGAAGGGGAGGGGTGATGGGTGCGCGTTGGGGGTAGAACAATGAGCTGTCACCCCTCTGAGATGCCGGGGTGGGCAGGGCTTCATCGTGCTCTGTGTTTCTTTCAGGGTAAAATTAGTGCTGGCACTTGGCTTCTGAACCTTGGGGTTTTTGTTGGAGCGACTGAAAATCTGCCTCGAGAGCTTTATTTGTTTAATGAGGGTAGATTTGGTGGAGTGAGTGATCTTCTGTGCAGCTACTGCTGTTCTTGCATCATGGTGATCCCCAGACTGGAAATACAGGGTTTCCAAAGATCCCAGGGAACTGGGCTCCTGGGAGGAGGTGTCCAAAAGTGAAGGGCAAGGTCTTTCAAACCCAGGTCAAAACAAGTCTTACCCTTCCTGTCTGGCTGTAATTCTGGACCAGCTGGATTCAGAATCTGCTTTCTTGTTGTCTTATTCAGTGAAATCAGTTGATTTGGATCATTTTCACCAGCAGCTGGAAATGTAATGTCATTTTCAAGAGAAGTAGTGGCCACCTGGTTTTGCCCTGGAGTGATGAGACAGAGGATGCCAGTTGTGATTTGGTGCATGAGATACACAGGAATTCATTGAAATTCAAAACTTCCTAAAGCACTTAGCAGCCAGGATTTTGGAGGGGATGTTGAAATCCAAATGTAATCTAAATAAGTGTGTTAATAACACAAATACATGTAGGATGCACTGATCTACAGAGATCAGAAAAGAAACTGGAACCATTGGAACTGGAATTCTCATTTTACCAATCAGAAATGGAAGTCCTCACAGAGGGCATCATGATAGAACAACACTGTCATTATTACTGCTACCCTAATACAATCCTGTAATCATTTTGAAATCAATAATAGTCCTGGTTGTTCCAAGTAATTGGTCTTTTTGAAGAGTACACACATTTTGTAAAAATGGAGGGGAGGAATGATGGCTTTTTCTTTGGGGGGGGGGGAATACTGTGTTAAAATACTTTTTGGTTTTAATTTTAATGTTGCAACTTCTCCCCAAATATGCTAATAAAGCTGACATATTTCTTGGAGGCAAGGAACCATTTTTCAGCTCTAAAGGGCTTTCCCTTGTTGGTCTTTTAAGGTAGTTGGAACAGCATGTTCTGATCGTGTCCAGCCAAACAATTCACTGAAAACACTGTGGGCTTTGTTTTGGTTTTTTCCTTCTCCCATTATTATTTTCCCCTAAGGTTTTGAGGTTGGGTTGTTGTATTTTTTTTCACTGAATGCATTCTGAAAAGAAAATGTGGCACCTTCTGGCACCCTGGCAGGTGAGGGTAGGGAGCTCCAGGCAGCTGTTTCCTACAGTCCATTGCCCTTTATTGGCCGAGAAATAGCAAAGGTGGGGTTTTTTGGGAGTGTGTTTCTGTGTTTCACAACTGGGAGGTTCATTTGGGTTTTTTTTTCACAGCTGGCTGGAAAAGGAAGAACCAAACAGGAGGATTTTTGTTACATCAGGCATGTAAAACGTGCTTGAGAGCTCACAACATCTGAGAGCAGCCTCCTGAGGAACCAAGGAGACTCCAGAGGAAGCTCCTGTGTTCCAGGCTGACATTATTATTCCTGTGTTCTTCTTAGCTCATCTTTTATGGAGCCAACCTGTAGTGCAAAAGGCCTTTATTGCCACAGCAGAAGGGACAGCTCCCACAAGATATACCTTGTTGGAGATAATAAAAATACATAATAATCACTTGAGGAAACGTTGTGTTGATCCCAGGAAAAGGGGATGGGAGGGTTGAAATGCCCAGGCCGTGGGCACTGTGCTAATTCATGTTCAACATGACACTGATCCTTTCTCAGTGGATGTGACATCTCTGCTGCAAGCCCTGCCTCAGCTTCTGCAGGTGTTCTGCTGTCACCACACGAGCTGCAAAATGTGTGTAGACTTTGTCTGCAGCTTTGGTCTATTAATATTCAAAAGTAACCTTTGTCACCAAAGCCTCAAAGTAACAATTAACAGGCTTGTCTCTGGAAATCTGCTGTTCATTGGGCCCTGAAAGAATCCTGTTAACAGCAAATATTTCATATTGGATTGCATTTTGATACAGAGGATTTTAGGTTGAACAACATAAACTTCACATACAATTATCTATTTCACCAATGTAAACCCCCAGCAAGCTGAAATCTTGATTCATTTGCAACAGCATTTCTGTCTGTGAGGTGACCAACCCAATTTCTAACACAAAAATAAAGCCTGGATGGTGGGCTGGGAGGGCAGGAGGCCAGAGCAGGTGGGCAGGGATGTGCTTAGATGGATAAATGCACATGGATGTGTGTACATGATGTGGGGCAGGGATGGGAAGCAGCGTGCTGAAGGGTGAAGCAGTGCTTTGGACTTGCATTGTCACCCCAGGGCAAATCTGTGGCACTTGGAAGGCAGGCAGAGCCCCAGAATCTGTGCTGTAGAATTTGAATGGTGGTAGCTTTATAAGGGGAATTTAAATTTTTTCTGAGTGATGGGAAAGAGGATGAATCCAAGAAGTCGCTGGACAGAGCAGACACCAGACACAAAGGGTTGGTGCAGATGTGTTGTTAAGCACTTTCTTTCCCAGTGTTTTGTCCCTGGAGCCAGGAAGTGGAGCAGAGCTGTGTGTGGTGCCCCCAGGGCTCCTCTCACACAGCCAAACAAACAGGGAGGGATCTCTTAATTCCCTGAATCCCTCCCGGCAGTTATTGCTGGCAGGGGCTGGGATTCCACTCTCAGGGGTCATGTCCAGCTGTGGGAGCCTTGTCCAGGTCCCATTGCCCTGGGCCAGGGTCTGCAGGCCACATCCAGGCTGAGGTGAGTGCAGTGGCTGTGGCTCTAAACAAGAATCCCCAAAAACCTGATGATGGTTCCATTTCTGTGTCTGTGAAGGTCCACCAGGAACAGGATCAGGAATTCCATGTTGTTCTAGGATGTTGTGTCTCTCCTCATCTCTCTGCAGCAGGCTGGTGATGCCCAGCTCTGGCAGAGTGCTTCTGCCTGCAGAGGCCTTTGTGTTAATTTGGAAAATGAAAATGTGGGAGCACACAGTGCTCCAGAACTTGAGAGGGCCTCACTTTTTTTGAGATGGATGTTTAATTTAAGAAGCTCTATTGAGACTGAAACAGATACTGTTTTGTTCTCTTGAGGATGTTATTTTAAGGAAGTGTCCTTTTCTAAACAGTAGAATCTTATAAACATAGTTTAATTCACTTGTATTCCCACCAGTGATATAAACTGGTACACCTCAATAGTAATATCAGGGTTTTTGGTCCCTGGTCTCCTTCAGAGCTTTGGGAATCTCACTGTGCTCTATTTGTCACCTTGTCTGTCCCCCAACAGGCTGAATCTGGGAGGCATCACAAAAACATTATTTGGCACATTTCCATCTTGGTTTCTGACTGGACAAAGCATTCCTCCCATAATATTTTGTCCTTAATGTTTTCAGCTGGGGAAGTTGTGACATATTTGTTCTTGGAATTGCCAAAATGTTCCCAGAATTGAGCTGTTGCTCACCCTTATTCTATGAATTCCATAATTTTATTTTTATGTTGCCTGGAAAGTCTTGTCAAGATGGGGCTTGCCCAGAAGAAGAGATGAGCAAGGAGCTGTAAAGCCTCCAGGTCTGACCTCTCCAGTACAGCCTGGTGACCAAGCAGACCCCATGACATCAATTGGATGGCTCAATCCCATTCCTGGTGTCACGTCAGAAAATTCTTTGGTTTTAGTTGTGCCCTTCTTTGCTGGCTGTGTCACAGCAGGAAACAAAACCCCCCATTGGTCACCCTTTATTTCCCTAGGATGAAGTGGCAGCCTTTGGAAAGTGGCAACTTGCTCAGTGCTATTATTCACCCAAGCCTTCCAGGAATATAATTAAAGGCAAACATTTGTAAATGACATGCAAGCCTGCCAAGCAGACAGCTCTCCAGATGCCAGTATTTTGTTATCTTCTCTCTTGGCATTTTTTCCAGTTTCTATTCCCCTCCCTCAGATTGGATGAAGGCTTTCTTATGTTGTTGTGGTTGTTTCCTCTAAAGAAAAAAATATTAAACGCCCTCAATGTCATTTCTAGAACATAAACAGTACAATTCCAAGGCTCTGAATGTTCCTTTAAAGTTTAAAATGTCTGGTTTTATTTAGTTGGTTCAGTTGTCATTAGATGAAAATTGGTTTCTCAAACAGCTTCTGTTTGTCCTGAGGCGATGTGGTGATGGTAAGAATGACATGGTAAAATTTATTCTGAGACTGTAAAACAAAAAGCCTGAGGATCATATCCCCAGCTAGCACAAGTCTTCTTACAGTAATTGTTAGTTCATTGATTTAGTCTTCCAAAAGAATTAAATGGCTGACTTCTCTGAAGGAAAAATTACAGCCTAAACATGCCAGTTGCAAAGGAAATGGAGGTATTGTTCTGTCAACATTCTTCAGCAAGAGTGGAAAGCATCCACATCCAAAAAATGCTTTTTGTGTGAAGAGCTTCATGCTTTTCTCATATTATTTCCATATTTAAAAGGGTGTTTGGGATGAGCTGGAATTTGAGGTTTAGTAAGCCATTCTGTCTTAGATTTGCAGAGTAATTTGTTTGAATTTCATGCTGTGTTCCTGTGATCCAAATGTATGTTTCCTTCAAGATTAATTCTATTTAAAGATTAAATAAAAATGTCTGTTTTCTTGACTGAAAAGAAGCTTTTAAAAATCCTTCAGAGCTGAAAGAACCTTTTAGAATTGCTGTCCTGCCTGTACGTGGCATTGTTTCTTAATCATAAAGACTGAAACATTTTGAATTTGCATTTTTTCCAGCTTTCAGGAAATAAAATGTCCTTCCTTAAGAAAAATACACTTTTTGTTAAGAGCAAATGTTATCTTCCAGTTTTCATGCATTGACCTTAGGCCAGTGTTGGGGGTGGCAGAGGCCACCTTGACCTCCTCATGTGCATCAGGAGATGGAATCTCTGTCTGGAGCTGTCCAGGAGCCATCGGGGCACTGCCTGCTCCAGTGACCCTTCCTCAGCTTGGGGTTTGGACAAGTGGCTCCCCGAGGTGTGGTTAATAAAGTGTCTGTGCTGCAGAAAGCACACTGAGGTCTGGTTTTTGCCTGGAGACAGCACTTTCTAGTCTGATACAGTGGATAATTATCCAAATAGGTTTGGGTTTTTTTCCTAAGACTGTACTTAATCTTCAGTCCTGTGATAGTGAGCAAAAAATTAAATCTCATTTAGCAGTGATCACCTGTGGGCTGAGCTTTGGTCTGCATGTTTAGAGTTTTATTGCTGCTGTGAGTTTACCACAGGTGGAGGCATTTGTGGGACTGATAAAAGACAAAAATTCAGGGATTTGCTGTACCTGGGTCAGTAGGATAACCCTACAGATAATCCATTTTTGTGCAGAGCTGCATTTGCTGTACATGATCACTGCTGTTTCCTCCTCCCTGCAGATAAAGGCATTTAAGCCTTGGATGTCTGATTTTCCTCCCTAAATGGAGATGTGAGTGCAGCACCTCATCCTCTGGCCTCTCCTCCCTCCTCCTTCACTCACTGACTGCTCTCCACAAATAAAACCCCTCAGAAGTGCTATTTGCCTAAAAGCTGCTTTTCACGTTTGGGCACATGATCTAACTGGTGAAACAGCTGCTGTCTGCACCATAAGAGGAATAGCTCAAATTTAATCCAAATATTTCAGATGTAACCCAGCCAATGGCATTTCTCCTTCTTGGTCTTAAGGAGCACACTTAATTCCCTAAAAGCATGATGAATGTCTCATGAACCAAACCAAAGCTGCATCTGCCTGTGGGCAGGGGTGGATTGAGGGGACTTGCACCTCTAAAGCAACATCAGCCCTTGGTTTGGCTAAAATGATGATGATTTAAGGCTGAGAATCTGCCCTGCAGCTCTGCATTTGGGTGGAGAGAAAACTGCAAACCCTGAGGGGGAGGGTGTGCTTGGAAGACACAGGGACACCAGGTTAAGCTACTCCTGCAGACATTCCAGAATCTGCAAAAAATTAAAAATTAACATCCCCTCCAGTGAACAGAAAGGGTGAGCTGTAAATACTGATGTTGTAAGACAAGGGAAAAGCAACTCTGGCAAAGCTCAGCATTATTAGAAACAGGCCCTTCTCCTGTCTTTTGAGAGTTAAGAAATGTTTCCTTAAATTTTTTGCTGA
This sequence comes from Drymodes brunneopygia, assembly GCA_013400955.1. NCBI lineage: Eukaryota > Metazoa > Chordata > Aves > Passeriformes > Petroicidae > Drymodes > Drymodes brunneopygia. The sequence goes on along the minus strand of VZTZ01045089.1, from coordinate 529,904 downwards.
CTTTGCTTTAGCTGTTAGTCTCTGATTAAATAAAGATGATTAAGTTCTCACAGCAATTCCTAAATATTCCTAGAGAATCTTCATATTTAAAGGTAATTTTGTGGTGCTTTGAACACATGACAGGAACTGGAGGTCTGGATCCCTTGTTTTGCCCAGAATGTAGCTTCAGACCCATAACTCCAAATCAAACACTTTGAGAAGTGCTTTGAGGTTGGGCACTGTGAATATTCCTATGATTCCTGCCAGTAATCATTGCAAAAGGTAGGAGGGAGATTATTGGGATTCCCCAGATTTCTAAGCTGGTAAATCAGGAGGGTGATTTCTCAGTGATGGCACTGATGTTAAATAGAATAATTTGTCTGAAATGAAGTGGTGAATTCAACTCAGTGTATTTATATCTCATTGGGAAAATAAAAAATTAGCTCAAGCGGTGAAAGAGCTACAGAAAGGAACAGCATGATAGAAATATGAAAAAAGTTTCTTATTGTGTCTTTGCAAGCAAGCAGTCTCTTAAATGTCTGAACAATTTAATCACAGAGGTGAAACTCGCTGTGCTTCAGCTGGGATAAAATCATGACCAAGTAAATATTCTGACTACCCCCTGGCAGGCTGAGTCCTCCCAGGCAGCCAAAGGCTCTTGTCTATGGATCTGTCTGACTGAATCTGCTCTAGTCTTTGTTTTCGGTTGAAGCAGAAGAGAATCCAAAATTAATGATCATTAATGGTGCTAGGAAACTTACTGAATATTCAAACAGTGATAGAGCTCCACATTTTCACAAGTCCTTAAGTGATTAAAGCATCCAGGTTCCTCTGACTTTTCAATGGTTTGGGCATTTACGCTGCACAATAATAATATCCAAAGTGATGTGCAGAGTTTGTACAGACATTAAAGCATATTCAGATTGGTTTATCCTGGAAATTCTCTTAAGGCTGAAAAAAAGAAATTCTCAAGATCATTCTGTAGGACAACATATTATCCAAACATATTTTATTCATTTTAGTCCTCTAATAGCCATCTGTGTAAGACAAAATAATCTACATGGAGGGAAAAGCATGGGCTTGATTGCCTGGCAGATACAACAGCTTTGATTTTGCTTAATAATCTTACTTTGGAACTCACTGATGTGGGTTTTTCAGTGTCATCACTCGAAACTGAAGAAACTTATCTCACATGCTGATAGCTTTATTGCTAAATGAAAATCTTTCCAAGACAAGGTTCAAAAGGATGTTGTAGAGATAGAAGCTGCTGTTTGCTTTCAAGATGTGTAAATAAAATCCTTCCTAGTAGTATCTGTGAATTTATGTTTCTGTGACACACTGATTTGGTTGATTCATGAAAGTGCTTTCAGTATTCAGGAGTAAAATGAAGGCTGCTGTGTCATTTTTGAGGCAATATTTTTATAGCTTAGAATTTGAACTCATTATGTTCCTGAAAGACAAATACTCTGGTTTACATCTAAGGCTGATCTTTGGCAGAAAGGATGCCCAGAGTGAATTTTAAGTCTGATATGTGTCATATTGGGACAGAGACCCTTCATAGACTCTGGCCTTCACAGGCTCAGCAAAGTTGTGTTGTGCTGGCTAGAACAAAATTTCTATTAAAAACCAATTCAAAATCCAAAATTTGATACAGCTCAGCTCATCTAATAGTCTAAGAGGCTTGTGTCTTATGCTCAGGGCTTTATATCATTTTACAGTTCCTCTTTTTATGTTTTAGGAAGCAAACATCTAGTCCAGGATGGTGTGGGGTGGATCACAATTCCAAAAGTGTGTCTGGAAGGTGTCACTGGATACACCTTGAGCTGTTCTCCCAGGCATTCATGTCTTTTTGCTTGAAGCCAGTAAGTGGAAGAACACCTCAAAGTGCTGCCTGAAAAAGATGAGGAGCCTGGGAGGAGAGGATAAAGGATTTTTATCCTTAAGGAAAGTGTCTGAGATAAATGCCATGATTAGCAGATACTGGAATCTAGGCTGAAAGCAAACCCTGCTGGAAAAGTAAAGGAGGAACTTGTTGGTGAAGGGGTTTATGCTCTTTAATGTGGTATTTAGACCCCTGCTTTTTAACCTTTAAAGGCTGTGCATTGCCACTGGGCAAGAGAGAAGTATCTCCTTTCAGGAAAAACAAATCATCTCCCAGACTAATCTGAATTCTCACTCCAGACATGGTTTAGATAACTTGACTTTAGTTTTGCCACAAAATACTCAATGTAATCAAGAAAATAAATGTGACTTTGCTGAATTCTGCCTGATACTCTTTTGTAAACACCAAATTCCCTTCCTCATAAAAGGCAGTGATGGAGAATTCCATCTGCATCAGTTGCCAGACCCCTGAGACACAGCAGAAGGTCAGACTAGACAAGATCATGGCCCCTGAACCAAAATGATGCTCATTATCAGGCAAAGGAAATATTTTCCTCCCCAGGCAGAGCTGGACAGTCAGGAGTACTGACCTGGGAATAGTTTATTCCACACTGGCCCAGTGCTGAATATTTCAGTACTGTGAAAAAGTGTGTGTGACTTTTTCCAACCTCCTTTTCTTATTGTTTTAATTCCCCATCTGAGGGAACCCATCCAAGAATTTGATAGACAAACGTATTTTGAGGAAGCAATAAAAAGATGGAGCTGATCAGTGGGTGGCCTTTGAGTGGCCTTACAGGCCATGTGTGACCTCAGCCACATCAGTGTGTGCCTGGAAATGGTGTCAGGAATTTGCTCTAAGGACTGGTTTTGTCCTTCGCCATCCTCTTTTATTGCATTTAATGCAAAGGCATTTCCCCTGCTTTGGTGCATGGCTGCATTCAGATTTGCATTAAAATGCTGTTACCACATCTACGTGTTCATGGAGCACCACCGCCTCAAAATCAGAGTAAATCCTTGTGAAAGCATTTTGCAAGAAAACTTCAGATTAGTGACCCCAAAATGGTGCCTTTAGGATGGAAAACTATCACTTTTCCCGAGAAGTTTAAACATTTCTAACCAATTAAATTGGAACTTGGACTAAATTTTTTCCTCCCCACGTTATGTCACAGTTGTTGTAGCTTTGGAATAGCTGGAAATCAAGTTTTGTAAGGGTTGGAATTGCTCTGAACTCTTGGTTTATATGATCAGCAGAGACACAGGCCTCTCTCCAGTGTCACAGCACCAAGGACCTGAGCTCTGCTTCCAAGGGAGTTTGGACGTCTGGCTGAGAGAATTTGGTGTTGCCTGAGGTGAATCCTGGCCTAAGAATGGCATCTCTGATTGCTGCTAATGAGGAAATTCACACAAATTGCGGTACCGAGTTTGGAGAAGGGAGCAGGTACAAGGGGAAGAAGGCAGGAGGCAAAGGCTGTGTTCTGGTAAATTCAGTGAGAAACAAAGTGTTATTCCCAAACAGGGCAGCTTTTCTCTGGAAGTGTCATGGATGTGCTGCAGTTCTGCAGCATCACAAACTCAGCTCAGCAAGAGGTGGCTTGAGGTGGTTCTTGTCTGAGGGTTCTGGGAGAACAGTAAATCTTTCATTGTAGTCTGGAGTGATTTCTGCACTGGCAGGGCTTCAGGAAATGCTTTGTTAGGAGGTTCAGGAAAAGGTCAGCCCTAGGACCCGTCATTGAGCCCTTCCCAGCCCTGTCAGCATTCTGGATGAGAGCAGCTGTAGTGCTCCAGGGGTCAGGTGAAACCTACAGGCAGCCAAGATACACACCACGTTGCCCAATTGCAATTTTGGGGGGTTTTTCTTCCAAAACATTGATTCAGATCTTCCCCAAATACACATGTCCCATAGGCAGGGCAAGGCTGAAACCCATGGACTGAGTATTAGTCACCACTAGCCCAAATTGAAAATGGAAAGAAAGAACACTATAAAAATGTCTGTGATGCATTTGGTTTTGTAACAGGATTTAGTGGACAGGGAGGAGGGGGAAGAAGCATTTCTCAATCCCCAAATAGCTGAATTTTTTTTTTTTTTTGCACAAGTCTGGAGCTCTGGTGTGCTCTTCCCCTTGCTCATGTGCAGCTCTGTTTCTGTTTAAGCAGCACTGGGCATTATCTCACTTTCAGGAACTGATGCTGCTGGGTGATGGGCATGAAGTTTATAGAGGAATTACACATCCTGAGCTCGGGGTGTGCAGGCAGAACCTGAGGCTAAACCTGCCTTGTGTGGGTTTGCATGGTGTAACAGCACTGCCAAAAGCCCCCTCCTGATCCCAGCAAGGGCTCTTTCAGTCGGGTCACATCCAATCCTGGGTTTTTTTGGATGGAGATTTCTCTGAGAACTGTCCCCTGAGGGGTCACTTCTCTTTTTTCACTCCACAGGCAGATTTTTTTCAGCCATAACAAGGTTGTAAAAGTCTTTTTGCATGCACTGGAGTATCCAGCACAGTTGGGCTTGGTCACTTTGTTTCTTGGGGCTGAACTGCAAATGCCTTGGCACAGAGCCTGCTCTGGGGAGGGTTTCTGTGACATGCCAGCACAGCTGGGCTTTATTATAGGATGGACAATCCCATTTACCTCTTCAGCTCCACAGCCACAGGGTACTGCCTTTGCTGCCTGCCTTTATACGAGGTTGGTTCAGTGTCAGCTGCAGCCAAAGCTGAATTTTGACATCCAGAGTTCAGAAAGAATTGCCTTTCCCCTTGTTCCCCTACACTGTCTCTACAGCACTTGACTCTGGATGATGTGAGGGTGGGAGAAGGGAAGAAAATGGAAACAATTCTTAGCTCTGAGAGAATTCAACCTGTTTTTAAAAAATTTAAGGGAATGGTTACTGGGCTTAAGTAGATCAGTCTGATAGTGCCTTCCTCTGTAGGTCTGGTGTGCAAGCAAAGGTGGATTGGATTATTTTTCATGCGAGGGCTGGGTTCTTTAAAGAGTGCTGGAGAAAGTAAGCTCTGAATGCTACAGAAACCTTTGAAAATCTTGGTTGCAAACAATTACTGCTCTTCTTTCTTCTTCCCTTTCCCTGAATCTCTGTTTTTCTGTCTGAGACAGCTGACAGACCCTAATCTGTTTTAAAAAATCATCTTTCCCTTTTCTTGGACATCTGAGATCTCTCTTAATGTTTTACAGTTAATGTTTTTTACAGTGCAGCTTCAGCTAACGCCTGTGAAGACACACAGCTAATGAATTAACCCTCTGAATGTCCTTCTTCCTATTTATAACCAATCCTGCAGAATTTTTAGTTCATGAACATTGGTAATACTTACACCAGGAGATGCATGTTCAGAGCTAAGGGAAATTTTCTCCTTTAGCGAAATTACTCTAAGAGTTAATGCATGTATCAATGCACAATCTGCTGTACTTTCTGTGGTGCATCTGGTCTCAAATAAAACCCACCCTTTCTTTTTTTAATGATTTTTTTAAAAATTTAGGCAATTGTGACAGAAAAACACACAAACATTTCATGGCTCCAGTGAAATGGGTGTCTGTTGTCTCCCATGGTTCACATTGTTTTGCAAAACTTCTGTCATGGGGATGCAGAGCTGGTGAAATAAATTACTTGCAGTAATTTATGTACTCTCAAGTTGTGCTGCTGGAGTCCTACAGGAATCTCCCTTAGTTTGGCTCTCATCAGAATTCTCATGACTGCTTGGATGAGGGGCTAGGGAGGCACGGATGGGAATGCTGGAGGATCCAGACTGGGGAAGGATTGCAAGCCAGGTGACCAGGTTGCTCTGCTACAAAGAAATGAACCATGTAAAATCAGAAAAAAAGGGGTTTGTGAGCCACTTTATTCCTCCCAGCATCAGTGGCTGAGTAAGGCTGAATGTCAGATATTTCAAGCCTGCACAGCAAGGATGGGAGGTGACACAAACAGATTCCTGTCATGCACATGAGAGGCTGGTAGGACAAAGAGAGCATCAGGGCTTTCATCACAACCACGGGGCCCTGAAACCTCCAACCTCCCTTTGCCCAGCCCAGTTAGAGTTCTGCAGATGGTGTTTATTTTATTGTGTGCATGTGTGAGAGGAGAACTGGGGAGAGCTCTGCATTTGGGTGGTGGGATGCTCCCTGCAGGCACAAACACTGCAATCACTGCTTTTCTTGTGGTGGAGGGTGAGAAAAAGGGTGGCTGTCAGGCATTAATGATGTGCAGCAAGATCCAGTAACTGTCTTCAAACGTTTCCTTGGAAATGGGGAGAGATTCCTCTCTTTCACAGCACAGATGATGCAGGATGATCCTGAGAAAAGGGATTTGGGTTAAACCACTGTGTTTGCAAAGGAGCTGCTTGTGGTGGGACTCAGCCCCAGTGCTTGGGTGCTTGGGCAGCAGGAGAGAGAAGGGACCAGGACTCCTGAAGTGCCTGGATCACATCTCATGTCAGTGTCTCCTTGTAGTTCCTCTGATAGTAACTGGGTCCTCAGCTATCCTAAATTGGGAGCATTATATATCCTAACTGCTGGGAGCATTGTAGGAAAAGTGATCTTTTTTAAATATTTCTATTCTTTTACATGCTAGGGGCAAAAAAAAAAAATGCTTAAAGGTCCTCACAAGGACTCCAGGATAGTATCTTGAAATAGCACATTTCTCACTTGTGCTGGGGCAATTGTGGCTTAGATAGATAAAAGTATTCCTTAGAATCTGCTGTGTGGCACAAGTGGTGAAAATCACAAAGCCCAGAAGAGAGCAAAGAGCTGAAATGAGCTCTAGGTTGTGCCTCAGTGTTCTTGTGTCTCATCTGAGCCATGCAGTGACAGTCACTACAGAACCTGTCACAATGACAAGAGAATTAATGACAAAAGAAACAGAACTGGTGGCATTTTCTTATGCTGTTCTTTAGCCCCAGAAGTCCAGGGCTCTTGGGTGGTTTAATCAGAAAGGGTTTATCAAGCAGGATCCTGGAGAGTTTGGTGGCTCTGGTGGAAGCAGGGAGGTGCTGTTTCTGAGCTCTGCTGTTCCATGTTTGCTTTGGGCCCCAGCACTCAGCAAAGGCTGATCTCATCCATAAATTTTGGCACTTGGCACACGCTACTCTGTTTTTCCTCTGAGGACTTTGTGAGATGCGAGACACACTTCAATTAAAAAATGTCAGTTTAATGTGGTTATTTTTATCAAAACAAACCAAGTAAGATCTTTGTAATACACAGCAGTGCTTCATTTCTTTCTAAAACTAATTAAAGTTTTGGCTTCCTCTAGTGACAGAAAAGTTTGGACAGTTTTAACCCCGATGGCTCCATTTATCCCTCATTTATTAGTCTAACAAAATAACATTTTGAAAGGAAAAACATAGCACATATTATTAATGCTAGAGATGCCAGGAAATGGGATATGGAACTGAACCTAGCCCACGTGGATGTGGGATGGGTGCTACCACCATGAAGGCCAAGCAGCCAGCTGATGTCAGCCCCTGCAGCTGGCTGGATTTACATCTCTGAAGTGCCAGCCTGGAGGTCCTGCTGGCATTCCATGTCAGAGCACACAGGGGGGATGAATGAACCTGTCCAGGATGCTGAAGAGCATCTTGCCTATGGTCAGGTTTCCTCGTGGGCACCATTGTGTTACTCAGGTTTTTGTTAAGGTTTCTTAATGAGCTTTGAATTTTCTCTAAGTGCAGACACATGTGAGAATTCCTGACAGAAGAGCAGTGTCATGCAATGATCAGTTGCTTGTTTCCCAAAAGGTGTTTAAAATGCCAACTATTATTTAATGAGAAAAGTCTCATGCCAAAAATATATTTTTCTCAAGGAAAATGGCTGCAGCTCTATGAATTCCATCCTGTGAGCTGGTTTCAGCTGCTGCAGACTAAACCAGCCCAGGAAAAGCATCAGCTGAGCACTGAGGTGGTTCTTTTCTCTGGAAATCAGTTCATGTGGCACTGATTTGTCAGTTACATCAGAGAGATGCCTGTGGTCTGTAGCCAGGCTTGGGTTGCAGTCCTGCTATTTTGGGATCATTATCTTTAATTAGCATCTTTAATTAGAGAGGATCCACAGGTAAGGAGCACAGCTGATAGCAAATGGGACAGACTGCAGGAAATCTGGGGTCTCCTGCCATTCCAAAGGGAGAGGGAGTTATTTATTGTGCATTTCTGTTGCTTGGACATAAAATCATTTCCACAGTGTTGAAATTTCAGCTTATTAAACTGTGAAAGAGCAGAATTTCCTCTCACTGCCTGCTCTGCCATCCTCTCAGCCAGTCAGGAGGAGCAGGGGCTGACAGGAGAGTGTCAGGAGCAGACACTGGGTTGAACCCAGCAGTTCCACACCAGTTGGGGATGGTCCCATGACTTTTTGCTGCAGTGTTTGTGGGAGGTTCCCTCTCCATTCAGCAGAACATCTCTGCCAAAGGTTTCATGGGACAAACCCATCACTGCTGCAAAATGCACCCCTGTGGCTTTCCCATGGTCCATGAAATGGAGAGGTTCTCCCTTCAGTGCAAGGGGAGAGCCAGGGAGCAGCAGGGAGACACCCCAGGAGGATCCAGCCATGCTCTGGTGGGAATCTGTGTGTGAACAGAGATGGAGCCAGGAAAGGAGGGACAAATAGCTCTAACAGGAGCCAGACCCATGAGAATTATGAGACCCAGAGAATAAAAGGTGAGCTTCACAAAGAGGGGCTCTCTTCCTGCTGTGGGGTTGGGGTCACTGCAGTGCTCAGGCTGTTGGTGAAGGAGGGTTTGCAGTGGGCCAGCCAAGGGAATGGCAGTGAAGAAAGGAGAAGCTCCGAGCTCAGGTGTCAGCAGCATCATTTCCTGCTGCTTTTCTTGGCTGGAAGGATGCTGTGATCATTTCTGGAGTGGAGTCTCCATAATCTCTGGTTTGCTTTGCCAGGACCTCTGTGAGGATCCCCGCCTGCTCGTGGATGGAATCAGCTCCCACGACTTCCACCAGGGCAAACTGGGCAACTGCTGGTTTGTGGCTGCCTGCTCCTGCCTGGCCCTGAGGAAAAGCCTCTGGCAGCAGGTGGGTGATTGCTGTGTGTGGTGCAGGAAATAAAGCAAATAAACCAAGCTAACCTTGCTTGTTTCCCTGCCTATCAGCCAGTGCTTTTCTCTCTAGGACTAACAAGGGGTGGGTTTTGGTGGATTCAAATCTTCCCTTTCTTTAACAGTTTATTTTTCACATTATGAGACCTCCTCACTCCACACTGAGCACTGAGTTCAGTGGGTTCTTTTTATCTCTCTCTGCAGATCAGTATGAATTTCACTTTCCTGAAATATTCTTTGAAGTGGGGCTGTATTTCCCTGTGTACCAAATTCCCTTTCTCTTTTCACTGCTTCCTCTGAGTAGGGTCAGCTGCTGGTGGAGCTGAGTGCCAGCACAGCCCATGGTCCAGGGAATAAACCTGTGTGCCCTGGGAATAAACCCCAGCACAGTGCAGTCTCTGACCTTCCCCTTGCATGGTTTCTCAGGTGATTCCAGACTATAACGAGCAGGAATGGGACCCTAAAGCCCCAGGGAAATACGCTGGGATCTTCCGTTTCCGTTTCTGGCGCTTTGGAGAGTGGACAGAGGTGGTGGTTGATGATCTGCTGCCAACAGAGCATGGGGAGCTGATCTACTGCCGTTCCAACGTGAGGAATGAATTCTGGAGTGCTCTGCTGGAGAAAGCTTATGCTAAGTATGAGCTGCTTCTTTGTCCTTGTAGTCCTCAGTGTTGTCCCTTTATCTGTTTTGTCTTTCAATTCTATCACACAGTCCATAAGTTTTAGTTTTGCTGCTGGTAGAGAACCTAAAAAAGGCTGAAAACTCCTTCTTTAGTCCCTGTTAAGGATGCAAATCATGAAGGAGTGCAATGCAGTCTGCTTCAGCAGCCCAAATCCTTAAGGATCCTAGAAACCAGGGAAGATTTATCTGCAGGCTGCTTGGGATTTTTTGTTCTGTTCTGTTTTTCCCTTGGTGAGACACAAACATCTTCCTACCTTCAAGCCAAATCAGAGCACTTGTTCCAGCCCCCTGTAAACAAAGCATGTTCTGTGTTGCCCCCAGGCTGGCTGGATCCTACCAAGCCCTGGATGGAGGCTGTGCTGCAGAAGCCCTGGTGGATTTCACTGGAGCAGTGGCAGAATCCATGAATCTGGCAGAGGGCAAATACGGTGAGGTCATTGCTGAGCAGATGAAGCTGTTTGAAGACTTGATGAAAGTGCATAAGAGAGGAGGGTTCATCAGCTGCTCCATCTCAGTGAGTACAGAGAGCTCAGAGATTCTAAGGGTTTATTTCAATGAAAATATTCTGGAAGAAATACCATTATTAGGATACTGAATATGTCCTTCATTTTCATGTTTGGAAAAGCTTTGTATGGAGAAATCCAGCTCCAGGAGCCACTAAATACAATCACAAGAACAACAAAAAATCAGCTGGTTTTGGAAGTCCTGAGAATGTTACCTGTTTTTCTGGCCCTGGCCATGCATTGTCCTGCCTCAGGGCCTGGCACCAAAGAGGAGCACCTGGTACCTTCTGGGACACACGTCTTAACCTGGAATAGAGCAGGGGTCCTGGACTGTCCCTTCCAGCAACATCAGGAAACACCTCAGAAACAAAATCTTCAAGGTCTTTGGGTTTTGTTTTACCTTTTTTCATAAGGCCTGAATTTTTATTTGAAAGAATTCCACCTGATTTGCTCAGTCTTGGCTGGCAGAGCAGACTTCCTGGTGTGCATTGTTGCTGTCAACTGCAAATGTTGTTTCTGGAATGATGGGTTGCTCCCAAATGCTAGGGCAGTTCTGTTTCTTAACAGGAATTTGGTGAGGTGATTCACTCAGTGCAGGGAGCTGTATTTTAAAAAGCAATTAATTAGGCAGTTGTAATGCTTTCACTGGTTCCTAGCATCATATTTATGCCTGCCAAATTAAACACAAATGCTGCTAAACATTGATCACAGAGAGGCCATTCCTAAGTTTGTCTGCATTTGTCACTGTTTGATGTATTATACACACAGTGGAGCTTGCTGGGTGTAGAATATTTAATACTCAAGTGGCTTCATTTCTGCCTTACAAACGTGTCATGATTTTCCTTGGGTTACAAAAGGGCCCTGAGTGTCACCATTTGGAAATCTGAACAGACAGGAGATGTTTAAACATCTCGTTTGAATGAAGAAATAAATAAACATCTTCAGAATGAGGTGGGAAAGGCCAGCAGTGAGAAAAGCCTGGGGGATAATAAAGGCAGCAGGAGAAGTTACAGACTCCGGTGCTGTCAAGGACCCCTGGTTTGCTTTTAGTTGTGAAAAATTCGGGTGAAAGTGTTGCACTGGAGGAGCCCAGAGCCTGGGAATGTCAGCCAGGCTGGGGGAGCACTTGAGCTGATTCTCTGGGAGCTGGAGAGGCACACAGGGCTTTGCTGAGACTCTCACAGTTGCCAGACCATCTGTCAGTTCCAATTTGATTGGAATTTCTCCTTACCCCCCCTTTTATTTTATAATGTGATTTCTTACCTTTGGGGACTGAGCACTGTTGTATCTGTGCAACATTTGCCTTAGGACAAGGACCTTGTCTGTCTGGAGCAGTTAAATTTTGAAATGAGTAAAAATGTCTGAGGAATTACTATGTGCATTTCATAACCCTGGTAATTCCTTATTTATATTTAACTATTCATATATTTAGACTAATATATCAATGTATAATGATAAATAATATATTTATATTTAAATATTTGCATTAGTAACACCAAGAGGCCGTACCTCTTGCTCTCTCCCTCACAGCCAAGGCTTGATTGAGCATTAATTAGGTAATTACAAGGATCTGCACTGAGTCAAATCTTCCTTCCTTGATGTCCAAAGGAGTGTCCCCTATGGGTGATAGCCCAAAATAGATGAGACAGACTCAAGGATGGCCTGGCTGGATTCAGTGAGGGTGTGGAGAATCTGGATCTGGGACCATCAAAACAACTCCAGCATCCTTGTGTGATGCTGCTTTTCTGGGTTTCGATCAGATTTGGATGCATTAAATGAAATTGTGCTCTTTTTCAGAGCTTGACAACTTCTGTGTATTCTTAGATCAGCATCTGATCAGGCCTAGGTCATCCAGCAGGACAGTTTAGGGTTAGTTTAGGGACAGTTTAGGATTAGTTTAGGGACAGTTTAGGATTAGTTTAGGGACAGCCTGATCACTGCTGGAAACTGGGATTCTTATGTGGAGTTTCTGATGAGCAAACCCAGTTCCTAAAGCACCCTTCAGATCTTCCCTTTGCCACATAGGAGAGTCCTGCCAGGAGTGAGTGAGGTACAGGACAGGCTTCACAAATGAATTGGAAGATTTTTTACCTGGGCCTGTGCTCTCCCATTTTCACCCACTGCCAGTTCTTCCTGGGTATCAAATTTATTCCAACACAAGAACAACCAACTGAATTCATGAGTGTCCAGGTGAGGACATTCCCAGACAGTTTGGGCATTGTCATCATTGTCCAGAAGAGCCATTTTGTACAGAGGGCAAGATTTTGGAAGGGCTGATAAGGGTTTTCCATCAGCCCTGTCTCTAACTCTGAGGCCAGGAGGAGCCAGGCAGGCAGAATTCCCCTGTGCTCTGGAATTGTCTGGCACTAACAACACCAGGCTAGCGAGCCCCTAGTTTTGCTTCCCAGTGCTGTTATTTTCCTGCATAGTCAAATCACTCAGAGGAAGGGAAAGGAAAACAAGCTTTCCTCGTCCTTCTCCTTGAGCTTGGAGCTGCCAGGTTCCTCAGAGGTGTGAGTTTTTATTTTAATTGTCTTTCTTCATGCCCCAGGAGTCCCCTGGGCGCCCCAGCGAGGCAGAGACAGAGCTGGGGCTGATTGTGGGCCATGCCTACTCCGTGACTGCCATCAGGAAGCTGCGCCTCGGGGAGAGGCTCGTCTTCTCCTTCCAGGCAGAAAAGCTCTTCATGATCAGGCTGAGGAACCCCTGGGGGAAAAAGGAATGGCACGGTGCTTGGAGTGACAGGTGAGAGCTGCAGAGCCAGTGTCAAAGGGCTGGAACTGTGCTGGGGCACTGGGATTTGTGGTTAAACACTGGTGAGACACACCCGTACTCAGAGATGGCTGAACCTCTGTGCCATCTCTGCCCGTGTTCCTCTGAGAAAATGAGCATGTCCTGGAGGAGTTTATGGCTCCCTTATTTGCTGTTTGCATCATTCTTCTGGCACTCTGGAACATGGGGAGAAAAACAGCTCATGAGTCAAGAGCATGAGGCTGGTTCCCAGCTCCACCACTGAGCGTGGCTGTGGCTCAGTTTCTCATCTGTCATTTCCAGCTGCTGGGCAGGGTAAAAGTCTTTTAAGTAATTTAAGTGACTGGTGAAAAAATGCTGTAAAAGTGCCATATTTGTTTCTGATTTCTTTCTAATTAATTTTCTAATGAATTTTCATGTGGGCCGTGGGCTTAGCAGGCACCACCACAGCAAGAGAAATGATTGCTGGAGGGGATGTCTTCCATCATGGGTGATTTATACATGAAAAAATGTGACAGTTCAGCACTGGGCTCACCAGCCAGCATGTAGTATTTAACAATGCAGTGATCTTTACAGCAGCATATTAATTTCTTACAAACCATGCTTTAGCTAGCAAAAATCTTTAACTTTCGGAGAGATTGGTCTGGGTGAAATGCAAAGAATGCACAAAAGAGCTGCTGTGTGCTGTTTAAGTTCAGCCCTTGGGGTTCTCCAGTAGCCTGTGTCTGGCCCAGCTGCCACTCAGGCCAGCACTGAGGACTCTGATGGTGGCCCCTGGCTTTGGGTCTAACAGAATTAAATTGACAATTTCCAAATAGGTTAAGAAAATGTCTGTTAGGGTGAGCAGCCTCCCTTCCCTCCTTCCAGCCACCTTCAGCTTTAGCCTCCAAGTGCTTTTGGAGGGGCAGTGAGGAGTTGTGGCTGTGTTTGTCTGGTGTGACCCATCAGGGATGGGGTCTGGTGTTGGGTTTTAGCAGGAGGCTGCTGGGATTTAGGATTTGCAGGTGCCTGCAGGGTCTCTGTGCCTGAGGGGTCTGTGCACTGCAATGTTCCTCTGCAAACTGGACACGGTGTTCAGGCTCCAGCAGTTTCTTCGAAGAGGCTCCCTGGGGAAATCTCCGACCTCAGGCCTGTTTTATTAAGGTGATTAAAAGACAAAGAGAATACTCTGGTCTAAGTGAAGCGTTCAATAATCTCCCGAGGAGGAAAACCAGGTTTCATTTGAGGGGCCTTCAGGGAATGGAGTCAATCTCCTGTGACCTTGGAAACCAGCTCTTTAAGTGTTTAAGAGTCCTAATGGAGGGTGTGACAAAGAAAATCGATAAGTTGTGCACGTTTCCTATTAATCTCTTTCTTTTTTAGTAGCTTTCAAATCAATTAATGTTTTAAAACTCCTCCTGAAAGCCTCCCACTTTCATCAATATCATCTGCCCTTTCAGTACTCTGGCATTCCTTTTAAAACCATGGACCAGGAGAGGTTTTTACTTCAATTTTTTTCCAGGTGAGAGTTTTTAATTTAAGTTATTAATCAAATCTTTTTATTATTTCCTTTTAGTTCTGAGGAGTGGAAGAAAGTTAGCGATTCTGAGCGCAAGAACTTGGGGCTCACTGTTCAGAATGATGGAGAGTTCTGGTGAGTGGGAGTGGTGAGAAGGCTGTGGAGACACTGGCTGCACTGAGGGACTGTCATTGATCTGCCATTTAACAGCTTCACAAACAGATGGATAAAGTTATCCCAAGGTCTGTTTCTTTCAAACTCCCGAGGGTTGACAGGGAAGAATAATAAAAATAGATTTAAAACTAGTGGAACAAAATTAGTAGCTTTCAATATTGTCTGTATTTAGGACAATCTCTCAGAAACCAGGAGAACACGTGCTGGTTTCCATGACACAATGCCCAATATTGAACACTGTTTAGACCAGTTACAATTTGAAATGGGTAAAAATATCTGAGGAAGTACTCTGTGCATTTCACACCCTGTTTACTGACTGCTGTGCCTGTCTGTAGGTCAGCCATGGCTGAGGCCTCTATAAATAGAGCTGCAGCCAGTGAATTTTGATACTTGTTGGTGTTTTCCAGCATGGGAATGACAAGTGTTCATTCTCTACACAATCTCTAGAGCTCTGGTAATTTTGACTTTGCTTAAAGCTTAGATCCTTAGCCCAGCAGGTCCTTCAGCAGATGATCAATATTGCATCAAGGGACCTGGCAGAGCTCAGAGTGAAAAGAATTCTGTTGGCTTTGTCAGGACTGGCAGCTGCAGGGTTTGGCTCTGGGCCATGAATAAGCCAGGCCATGATGGCAATTCAAAGCCCCAAGCTGTTTTTCAGTTGCTCTGCAGTCCAGCCCGTTCCTTTAGCAGGCATGGATGAGGTGGGGTTAAATAAAATCTCTGTCCAGAGTGCAGAGGCTTGAGATGTGCTCAGGGACAGATGTGACAATGAGGATTGTAATAATGAGAAGTGGATCCTGCTTTGATTGCAGGTGATCTCTTTGGCCTTTGTTAAGTGTGTTATCAAGCCCAGCCTGGGAGGTTCAACCTTAGGAGATGCAACAGAACAGATCCAGGTCTGAGCAAACACTGAGTGATGCTGCTCTGAATTAAGCTCTAAGGCTCTGTGCTTGTGGCTTCACGAGTATTTCCACATGGAAAGCTTTCCAGTGAATCAGTTTGTCCCCTGGACAGATAGCTGGAAGGTTTTGTGTGTTGTTTTGGCTCTGTGTGTGAGTATCACTGTTTCTTTTTAAACAAACCATTCCTTGCCTGCTGTTCCGTGGAGCAGGATGACGTTTGAGGACTGGTGTAAGAATTTCACGGATGTGGACATCTGCCGGACTGTGAACACCTCCTACTTCAGCCTCCACAAGACCTGGGAGAAGGAAATGATCTGTGGGGCTTGGGCAAGCCATCCAGAGCCCCTGCTGAACAGATCTGGGGGCTGCTTTGATAACAGAGAGACCTTCCTGCAGAACCCCCAGGTGGGAATCCCTGTGTTTTGTGGGGTGTTTGATAACAGAGAGACCTTACTTCAAAATCCCCAAATAGGAATCCCTATGTTTTGTGAGTTATTTTGTGTTTGTGAGGTATTTGATAAGAGAGAGATCTTCCTTCAGAACCCCCAGCTGGGAATCCCTGTATTTTGTGGGGTGTTTGTTAATGGAGAGACCTTCTTTCAAAATCCCCAGATAGGAATCCCTGTGTTTTGTGAGTTATTTTGTGTTTGTGAGGTATTTGATAAGAGAGAGACCTTCCTTCAGAACCCCCTGGTGGTAATCCCTGTGTTTTGTGAGATATTAAAATGTGTCCACTTCAGCTGAAGTACCCACCCTGTTTAGGAGTTGGCAGTGACTACGAGACAAAAACCTCATAGCCCTGGGAGTGTGCTGTGTACTGCATGTTTCAGTGACTTTGGTGCAATTTCTCAGAAGGGTTTAGGTGTTTATTTAGGACTGATCATGTTTGGGGCTGGTGAGTCACACACTCAGCAGAATTACTGATGTCCTGCCTGGACTCCTTTCAGTTTCCCAGTTGTAGAAAGGCAGCAAGTCTGATTTTCTGGCAGAACTCACTTAACACCCTTAAACAGCCTGGGGATTTAATCCCCACTGTATTAAGTTAGTATCCCTTGGTGTTAATGTGAGATTCTGGAAGCACCTGGTCTCATCCCCAAGCTCACCCTCTCATCAGCATTACAGAATTTTCCTTGTCTCATCCTACCTGCTCATTTCAAACTGTTCAGTTTATCTGTTCATCCATCCCTTCTCCCTTTTGCACCTTCCTGCCCTTGGGGTGTGTTTTCATCCCAGCACGTGCAAATTCAGGCATAAAACTTCTGTTACTGTCCATGGGATCCAGGCACTTACTCTGTTAGTTACTACTTTGAAAATTGACCTTTCTGTCCAGCTTAATTGAAGATATTTTTGGACCTGCTTCTCTGCACTTGCAAGGGAGGTTTCTGGCTGCAGCCTGTGTTTTCAGAGCAGGGTGCTGGAGCAGTGCAGCCTCTGCTGCTCAGATCAGATCTCAGACTCCCAGCCCATCCTGCAGTTCTCCACTGCTCTGCCCTCTGCCAGTGCCTCATTTCCAGGGGCTGATTCAATTCAGGTATTGCTCTGTGAGGTTCTGGATGTGTTCCAGGTGCTTGTCTGGTCTCGTTTGTAAGTGTTTAGCTGTCACAGAGAACAAAACACACAGTTCCAGCAGAGTGCAATGCCTGATGCAGTGCAAGGCCTCTGTATTGCAGGGGTATCTCTGGGCCAGTTGATGAAAAGGCTCTTAGCAGCAGTGCTGGAACATATTTATGTTATCTTAGGGCCATTACAGGTTACAATGGCACACCCCACCATAATCTAGAGATAATCTCTGTCTGTTCTCCTAGCACTGAGGCCTCCTATGAGGTTATCTGTGCAAAGAGGGATTGTGACACTTCCAGTCACTTTAGATAAGGTAATTTAAACCAAATATATGTGTATTCTACAGTCACCTGCTGAATTCTGGGTCCTTAGCCATTGAGAGAGCTGAAGTGCCATCAGAAGAAGGTCACAGCTGCAGAGCTGTCAGCAGACCAGGAGAGCTTTCCTGGTTCCACTCATTCCCTTCCCACCCCTCCATGGCCTTGGAACACTCAGGGCTGCCTGAGGGGGTAACCCTGTGTATGGTTCAACAGGACAAGAATTAAAATGGGCCTTACTGGGTGTTGCTGCATGTTTATATCTCATTTTGTAGATTCCCTTACAGCCCCTGGGAGTTTCCCAGGGCCCTGTGCTTTCTCTGCTGCAGTGGTTGATACAAAACACAAATAAGAGCTTGGGATGGGGCCTTGTTCAGCAGAGCTCCAAGGCAGAGGGATGTGGATGGTTCTGTAACCAAGGCAATCTCAGTATCTACCTCAGAGCAAAGCTCAATAATTTGCTTTTTAGCAGCAGTCGAAGGAGAAGGGAGGGGGGAATTGAACCAGTGGTTAAATTCCTCTCCATGCTGCCAGGGAATTTCAGCTTAAATCAGAACATGTGCTGTGCATGGTACCCAGCTGTGCACTGCTGCAGGTTTATGTTTCTATTTATTTTCTTCACATTTAAATATCTTTGAGGATGGAGGAGCACAGCATCTGTCTAAACTTGGGGTAAATAATGTCCTCTTCACTGCCCCTGACAACTCAGGTTTGCCCTCTGCATGCACAAAGGAAAATTTAAAGGAGTCTCTAATAATGAACAAATTATTATTGTCATGTAAACAATTATTATTGTTATGTAAAGAAACACCTGTCTGACCTTCTTTTGTTCATGCTTACTTATGAACTGGTCTGGTAGTGTTCTTTAGTAATGTCTGATTTATTAAGATGGGAACTGCTGCTTAAACTTGAGATAAATTCCTTTGATTTGTCTTAAACCAAGTTGATTCAAGTTTACTGTAAACAGTTTGGATAAAATATTTGCATGTTAAAGGTGCAGAAATCTTTCTTAGCTGTTTTTTACTGGGTATTCAGGAAAACTGAGAAGTCCAAAATTAGCATTCCTGTCATTCTCACATTAAATAGGAACTGTAAATGCAGAACAAAGTGCCTTTTAAACTAAGATTTGAAAGACTCCTTCATTTGCAGGACCTCTATAAAGATATTTGAAATTTACAGGCACTGTTTAGTTAAAAGAGTAATTGAAAATTATCTGAGACCCCATGTGGAGTCTGTTAGTTTGTTTTTTTAATCTCACTCCTGATTTATAGCTAAATAAAACTTAATGTTTTGTCTTTTGCTTTCAATTAAGGTGTTCTCTGCTGACTCCAGGTACTTTGTAGCTTTGTCTCAGGCTGTCCTTTATGTGAATTCATAGAATCAGAGGATCATGGAATGGTTTGGGTTGGCAGGGACCTTAGAACTCATCCAGTTCCATTCTCCCTGCCATGGGCAGGGACACCTTTCACTGTCCCAGGGTGTTCCAAGCCCCATCCAGCCTGGCCTTGGGCACTGCCAGGGATCCAGGGGCAGCCACAGCTTCTCTGGGCACCCTGTGCCAGGGCCTGCCCACCCTCACAGGGAAGGATTTTTCCAAACATCCAGTCTAAACCTACCTTGCTGCAGCTGAAGGCCATTCCCCCATGTCCTATCACCAGGATTACCATTTCCATCAATGCCTGTTATTTACCTGATAATTTTGGTTTACATTTCCTCATTATTAGCATTACTTTTCCAGCTGTGAATTGCTGGGACTGTCTGTTCCATGGAAAACTCTCCTTCCTCCCCCAGATGTATTTCCATTTGCCTCCTTTGTGTGCACAGATCTCCTTGGTGATGGCTTTACCCTCAGCCTCCAGAGGCACTTCCAAGAGCTCTTGTCTCTCCTCTCTCCTCCCAGTACCTCTTTGATGTCAAGAAGGCTGAGGACAAAGTGTTGGTGTCCTTACAGCAGGAGGATCGCCGCAAGTACAAGAGAGAAGGGAAAGGGGACAACATCACCATTGGCTTTGAAATCCTCAAGGTGGGCAGCCAGCTGCACTCCTGGTGCAGAGTGTGTTCAGTTTGTTTGATCCTGCTTCACCCTGACACTGAGATCTCTGGCAGACAGAGCCAGGGTTATCCTGGGGTCTGGCTCTGTGCTCAGACTTTGTGTGGGCACCGCACTCGGACCATGGGAACTCAACTGAATTTAGTTCGACTCAAACTCCATTTGAATAAATTTCATTTCTTTGAAATCAATCATTTTTGCCCCTTGCAAAAGAATCTTAGGTGCCTTTTCTACCACCAAGCTTTCTAGAGAAAGGCAAAATAATATTAATGCTTAAAACATGAAGTGTTTTTTCTCCTTCTCGCTGGAGGCTTCTGCCTCCATTTCATCAGCAAATACAGTCAGGTGAATGAGGTTGAAAAGTCTGCAGTTTTTCTGTTGCCACTTAGAAAAAAAAATGTTTTCAAAAGCTGGAGTAGTGAGCAGGAAATGAATATATGGGAAAAGGAACCACAGGGATCCTAAAAGGTCATTTAATTGCACTCTCAGGGCAGATTGAGTAAAATGAAAACACCTGAACTCTGAGAAGGAGGGGAGCAAAGAAACACCAATTGTTTTGCTCTTTCAGTGAGGATTGGGATAATTATATCATCTGTTGCTACAGCTCCTGGGACTACATTAAATCTATGACCTTACTCTAAAAAAAAGTCCATTTTTAACAGTTGGTTAGATCTGCTGACATCTGCATCAAACCCACTCATTTGCCAATCACCTGTTAACCACACAGATTGAAAAGTGTCATTGCAGAAAGCAGAATCCTTTATCTTGTCTTGTTCATGCCTGTAATCTGGAACAGATTGAAAAAGAAAATCACACCTTCCTAAAAGTTTCAGTGCTCTATTTTTATTTCTGATCAATAATTTTTCTATTTTAGGCGTATCCTAACACACCAGGCTCATTAGCATGACTAAAGGCCTTGGGAAGAGAACTGCCAGAAAAGGGTGAAGGGCTGCCTTTGCCCCAAGAGCTGCTTGAGAGATAGATTTGGGTTTTAACTGTGCTCTGGCAAATACCAGTCCCCTGGAGAGGATGTTAAGAGTTCAGCACAACTTCAAGGCTTAGAACAAAACATAAAGGGTTATTCTGTGGCTTTTGTATTCAGGAAAGGGCAAGGGAAATCCAGCTGTGTGCATCTGGATTGGGAGCCTGCTGTGAAAGGCTAGAGAAAGGAGGCAGAGGGATCTCAGGTGCAGTCCTTGGGGTGTGTGTCCATCTCTGGGGGTGTTCCAAGCCCTGCAGTAGCATCACATCTCTTTTTGTGGGTTCCTGTCTTTGCCAGCCCCAAACTTTCACCTGCTGCAGCTTAAACAGATGAGAAAACACTTGCCTAATGATTTGCCTTTATTGCACGTTGTGTTTTATGGCCTGTGTGGTGCTCAGGGAGAACCCTGCCCATTAGCCCTGCTCTCCCTGCTGGCATTAACCCCTCTCGTGCTGCAGGTAGAGGACAACAGGAGGTACAGGCTGCACAAGCTGACAGTGCAGGAGAGAGTGGCCACCTCTCCCTACTCCAACAGCCGCAGCGTGTTCCTGAGGAGGAGCCTCCCGCGCGGCCGCTACGTCCTCATCCCCACCACCTACATCCCAGGGCTGCCCACAAAGTTCATCCTCAGGCTCTACACTGACGTGCCCTCCAAGCTCAGGTGGGTGGCACTCACAGCTGCAGGAGATCCTCCTCAGCCCACAGGCTGCAGCTCCATGGGGGTTGTCCTCCAACACCTGCAACTCACTGGCCCATGTGTGTCCAGAACTGGGCCCTGGAGACATCAGGGGCACCTCTGAGGATCTCCAGGTTTGTGCATGGTTAGGGAATGTTTAATTAGGGACCTCTTGGACAATTCATTTTTTGGTCTTTTTTACTTTGGCTTTTTTAGTGGCCTCCAGTTGCAGGTCAGGACACCGAGCACTGGTGCTTGTGTTTACAGCTGATACTTGTTGTTTCTGTGACCTTCTCCTCTGAAACCAGTGGTTGCTGCAAGAGTAGAATCAGTGCTTTGTGAATCACACCCACTGAATTTATTTCTTGATTTGATTGTATTTTTCATTATTTAAAACTGGGGTTTTTCCACCAATTTTGCTTCCACGCAGAAGATAACAAAAATTTGTTTTACTTTGCTTTGCTCTATTTTGATTTCTTACGTCTGTCATTTCTGCACCACAGAATTCAAAAATGGCAGATAAGGAAAAACTACCAATTTTATGTTCTAAAAATGCCAGATTTCCACAGCCATTGACTGTTTGCTTGACATTCTTTGCTTTGGTTGCTTTTTCCATGGTTTTTCAGGGAGCTGAAGGCAGATAGGCCTAAAATGACATGTTGGAGTCTTCTTTGTGGCTACCCACGCAGAGTCACCCAAATCAAGGTCCACTCTGCACAGGGCTTGCAGAAGCAAGACAGATCAGGAGGTAAGTGGAAAGAGAGTCTGGAAGAGTGGAATTGGTTTTTCAGTCCTCTAAAGATGATCTGGGTTGATATGTAAGCAGTCAGAAATTATCCAAGCAGAGGATTTTGGGGATTTATTTTTCCATCATGTAAAACCTTCTCCAGTGGAGAGATCAGATGAATGTGGGGATGCACAACAGCAAGTCATGGGTGGATCCATGACTGGGCAGGAGGAACCAGACCCTCCTGAGGAGCTAACTGTGGGGTTAGTGAGGTTCTTCTGTCAGGGGTGTGTGTTTTCTAAATGGAAAATGTCTAGGAGGCAGCTGAATGGCACAGGCTCGTGTAGTGTGTTACATTTATCTCATCAGAGCACTTCAGGGAGGACTTTATGGTTTACAAACAATCATTTTCAGCTAGGTAAAGTAGAACAGGGGTTAAAGGCTTTGAACATGACTGTGTATCTGTCAGAGAAGTGTCCTGAAGGACACCAAAATGGCTTTATAGCACCTGATGTTGAGTTCATTAGGAAACTTGCCCAGTTGTCATTTGCTTTCATATTTTCTACTCCTGCTCTCTGTCTAATGGTCTTCATTTTTCACAGCTCAGTGCTGTTATCATCAGAGCCCCTTTCCTGGCCAGAGGAAGTTTATTTAATCTTCATTTCAAATGTTTATTGGAAAGCTCCTCCTTGGTGCTGTCTTTGATCCATTGCCCTGTCTGGCCAAAATAAAGGAAGGTTTGCTGTTGTGAGGAATAGTGGATGAATCTAACTGGCCAGACTGTCCTGGGTGCTCCTTGTGGCAGCACCTCTGTCCAAGTCAGTGTGTTCTGGAGTGGATCCAGCTGTCTGGGAGCCAGGCACAGTGGCAGCTCTGCAGGGTGATGAGGAGGCTCTTTGTGCTTGGGGATTTTCTGTCCCTCATTCCCAAGCCTGTTCTAAAAACTGCTCTCACTACTGTCTGTAGTTGCCTTTTTCCTGAGTATCTTTTTGAGAACAAATCACCTTTTTCACCTTTAAGTCTTCCTGCTGACATTCCATGGCGGATTGGCATATTTAATTGTCTTTCACCACTTATATTCTAAACTGAGTGTTGAGATCCGTGGTGTGTGACAGCCCTGGAAGCAGAGAATCTGTAGTGGGAGCTGCCTTGGGAGCAGCCTGAGAAGCAGAAGGAAGGAGAAGCAGATTCACCTGCAAGGGGCAAATCAAGCTGCTGTGATTGCCAGGGCAGTGCTTGTGCCCCAGCTCTGTCTGCTGTTTGTGCCGTGCCCTTTCCCAGTGGCTGAGGGTGTCAGAGCTCTCTGGGCACCGGTGGGAGCAGTGGAGAGGAGAGGGAATGCAGCTGGGAGCCTTCCCTCAGGAATGTTTTCCAGAAAGCCTTTTGCTTCGGTACAGTGCTGCAGGATGTGGGTGTGAGACCCTCGGTGCAGTTCTCAAAAACACAAAAATGAATCCTTAAACTTCTGATCACAGATTTGTTCAAGCTTTAGAAGTGCCATTATTGTTCAGGTGTTTCTGGCTTTTACAGATTCCAACATTTTCCTTTGCACTGTTCTTTTGTACAACTTCCCAAAGCAGCAGCGTGGGCAGGACTGAGGTAAGAGAGCTGAGATGGGTTCAGGGCAGAGCTGGAGCCATCTGTGTGCTGAACCCAGCCCTCCTTCACTGCCAGAGCCCTTTCCTGAGCAGCAGCTCCAGTTTCATTCCCAGCTCAAGGCCAATATCAGGACATTGCTTTTCCACTCTAGAAACCTTTCTGTTTTTAATCTGTCCTGTAAATAAACCAGGCACAGAACTGGGCCATCCATAGCTCAGAACATCTGATCCCCCATGTACTTCCTTTGGTTGTGGAATTGGAGCCAGTTTTCCTAAAACAACTGACCCATCCAGCACTGCCATCATGGGGTCGGAACATTTTGGAACATCATGGGTGCAGGAACATTTTGTGTCCCTCTTCTGCCTCCCTCTGTTTCTCGAGATCTTCCTGAGAATTTTAATGTTTCCTTCAAATATTGTCTTTCCTTTTCCTTTCCTTTCACTTAGAGTCCCCTCATTAAGTGCTCCCTCATCCATCCAGCAGATGTGCCTGTCACCTCTTTGGCTCAGTGTCCTTTCCCCACCCCTCCTTATGCTCCTTATCTCTTAATTACTACTGATGATCGGGTGTTGCTCTGCTCTTTGCCCTCGGACAAAGTTGTTAACACCATTGTGGTGACAGGCGAGACCCTTCTTTTCAGATCCATTTTCCAAATTGCTTTGCAAAGAGGGCAGCGTTTCCACCCCTGATGACACAGCCTGGTGCCACCCCATGCCCCAGAGCTGAATTCACGGTTCAGTGGCACAGAAGGCAATTTTCCATCAGAAAAGCCAATATTCTGCTACCTGCCACGGAACTGTGAGGGGTTGTCAGGGAAACAGGCCCGTGGCAGCTCTGGCCAGGTGTAACCACAGAGCAGCACATGGAAAAATCTGTGTGTGCCTTGTACTTGGAACTGACTGCATCTGGTTTGGATGCAGCTGTTCTGTGGTTTGTTCCTGTCAGATGTTGGTACCTGATCTTGTAAATGAGTGATGTGTTTGAGGGAAATCATCTGGGTATGCGTTGTTAAAAAGCTAAAATTGTGCTGCCTTCTGACTGCAGTGGCATTACTGAGTAGATGGTTAGAAATGTGTGTTAGAAACTGCCACAAGCCTGACTTACAGATACTCAGGGTTTATTTAAAATCTGTGTCTTAAGAAGTAGCACGGTGTGAAAAAAACAGATATTCTGTCATTAACATCAGAAATGGACAGAGATAGTTGTGTTGAAATCCAAAACATGGTATTGCCTTTGTTTAATTAAAAGTTAATTAGAAAGTGGAATGACCCATTCTATTTGAATGTGTTTGGTGTTTCCAAATCACTTCTTGCTCCTTATTGTAAAGGAAAGAAAATATCAACTTTAATAAGAAATAAAAATACTCAGTTAAAAACAGAGCATTTCTAGAATGTTGAACAACTGCAGGAGGTTATGTATGAGGGTTAGATGGGATATTAGAGAGAAATTGTTCCCTGTGAGGGTGGGCAGGTCCTGGCACAATTGCCCAGAGAAGCTGTGGCTGCCCCTGGATCCCTGGCAGTGCCCAAGGCCAGGCTGGACTGGGCTTGGAGCACCCTGGGACAGTGGAAATTGTCCCTGCCCATGGCAGGGAATGGAACTGGATGGGCTTTAAGATTGCTCCTAACCCAAACCACTCCATAATTCTGTTTTCACCTGGACAGGGAGCAGTGGCTGTGACATGCCCTGGTGCCCTGTCCTGTGGGGCTGCCAGGCACACAAGGGGATTGTCTCTGCTGGGTTTCTGGGCAGCTCTCAGCTGCCATTCTGTGTGGCCAGAGCTGTGCTGCTGATTGTGTTCCAGGAGCAGATCCCTACGTGCTCATCAAGTGTGAGAACCAAAGCCGGCGCTCCCCGGTGCAGCACGACACCACCAGCCCTGTCTTCAACACCCAGGTGATCTTCTACAGGAAGGACATCGACAGCCCTGTCACCATCCAGGTGAGAGCCTCAGGGCAGCTGCTCAGGGCAGGGAGGCCAGCACAGCAGCATCCCTGGGCTTCACTGGGCCAGCCTTTCCTTCGTGTGACTGATAACCAGGAGAGGAGTGAGAGCCTCTGCTCCCCTCGCTGGGCTCTGCCTGGGGCTGTGCTGCTGCTTCTCCTCCATGAACACCAGCTGATGGCACTTAGGGATCAAAAGGCATGTTCCATTCCAAGGCATGTTCCATTCCAAGGCATGTTCCATTCCAAGGCATGTTCCATTCCAAGGCTTTGAAAGAATTTACAGAATTCCTTTTTGCCCCACGTGATACCTGGTGAACCAGAGTAAAATAAAGGCCAAGTGTTGTCCAGAGCCAGTGTTTGAAACAAAACCAAAGTTAAGGCTGTTATTAAGCAGTTTTCTACCCTAAATTCTAGTCCTGTGTGAACCAGAACTCGCTGTTTAGCTCAGCACTAGCTGGAGCAATAGAGCTTGGCACTGAGATGATGCAGTCCAGGAAAACTTGGTCTTCAGTCTAGGCTTAGGGCCAGACTCTAAAACTCCAGCACTGAGGAGGTGCAGAGGTGAGCACAGACAGGCAGAGCAGCACAGAGGGGCTATTGTAGATGGGTTTTACTGCTGATGAGGTAAAAAAAAGGTCATTTTTATTCCTCTTCTAGGCAGGCTGTGACCTAGAAAGCAAAAAGCTGCATTTCGCTCCTTATTTGCATAGTCTATGTAAATGAGCATGCAAATCCAGAGTCTCTAGACAATTAGCTAAATTTAGACGCACCCCCCTCCTCGCTGCTTTTCCAGGGGGTTAATGGGGCTGACCCTTCCCGAGCACAGCCCTCACCGGCGGAGCGCGACAGCAGCGCTGCCTCAGCCGGGTTCATCGGTGTCCCCTCATCCCCAGGTGTGGAACAGCAACCTCGTGAGTGACCAGTTCCTGGGGCAGGCGGTGCTGGCAGCCTCCCCCGGTGACCCCCGCGAGCTGCAGACGCTGCGGCTGCGGGGCAGGGGCGGCGGGGAGGCAGCCGAGCTGCCGGGTCACATCACCGTCACGGTTCTCTCCAGCGATGACCTCGCCGAGCTCTGAGCGCCGCGGCCCCGCACAGCCCAGACGGAGCTGTCACCTCGCAGCAGCCGCGCCGGGGACTCGGGAACACGGGGTGCACATCACCATAATCGCTTTAAAGGGGAAAAAAAAGCCCTCCAACTCTCCACATTATCATTGGTAAAGGGGGGAGAGGCGTTGGGAGAGGGGGAAATGCATATTTATCCATATCTATGCTCGTGATGCAGCACATGCAGTAGGACAGGGCCAAACGGAATGCTGGAATAAGTTCATTCAGATGTGAGCATCTTCCCAGCAGCACCACTGAGGATGCAGACAGGAATGGCTGCAGCTCCACCGGGCACCCACCAGCAGCTTGGGGGAGTGGAAAGCCCAAGGTGGATTCCCTAAGGCATCACCATCATTCAGTCCTTGTTCACTGCCTGGCTGGATTTGGGAGGGGGGTTTTCCCCCCCCGGAGGGATATAAATTTCGTGATGAAATTTCTGTTCCTTGGTGGAAATGTCACTGCTCAAGGAGTTCAGTCATAGCTCATGGCCTTAAGGCCAGTCTTGCCAGGACAACATTAAAATAGAGGGGCAGATCTTGCAGTGCCTGTTTGAACACCTAGCAAATAAGCTTTTTTCACCCAAAGGCTCTCAGACTGACTTTCTGATTCTTTTCTTCCCCACCTCGAACAGGTGGCTCACAGTTTGGTGTCTCTGGCCAAGGGCACCCCTCAGTTCAGTTGTGGCTTTGCCCAGGGCACAGATTCAGTAATGGGAGCCTCCTGGCTTTGTTTAATCCCCATAATGCTAAAAATGGAATAACAGCCCTCTTGCTTTGGTAGATGTAGCAGAAGCCTGAAAGAGGAGAAAATGAGCTAATGAGAAGGGTGAGTTTGTAAAAGCAAGGTGCTGTGCCTTGGCAGGTGTCAGGTCTCACTCTCAAAACTTTGCAGTCATTTATTCCTGGCACGGCTGATGTTTGATGGAGTTTCACTTGGAGGATGGGTGTCATTTCACATTTTCCTCACAGCAGGGCTCTGGTGCCAGCTCTTCCCTTTCCCTGCAGGGTTCCCTCAGCAGCTGTCTGGGGTGGGCACGCTGGGCAGTGACCCTGGCAGTGCATGAGGGTCTCTGCCAGGCACTCAGAAATGGATTTTACACAGATTCTGCAGATTCTGGGTGCTAAAGTGAAGCTGAAGGACTGTTCTGCTTTTTCACAGCCAGGAAATTTGGATTTTTATCTGCCTCGTAGCCACTTCAGCCACACTGTGCGATTTTTATAGTTTATGAAATGGCCCTCGACAGAGTTAATGTTTTCACAAAAGGTTTTGAAGTCTCCTCAGGGCTCCAAAAGGATCATTGCTGTGGTAGGAAAATGTCTGATATGCCAGAGACAGACTGTGGAGCTGTGAGTGATGCTGCAGTGCCATCAGCTCAGCTGCACGTACCAAGTCCCTAAACCCAGCTCTTCCCAGACAGTTTGGGCTCAGGCCATTTGGCACAGTAGGGCACTTGTCAGAGGTGTGAACTACAAGCCCCACGGGCAAGTGACATTCTCTGTAAGCTCATGGCTTTGGGCTGCTGACTCTCAGAAATGTTTGTAAACTGAGATTTATCCTTTTAAAAAGCACAAACTCTCTCATGCAGACCAGAGCTTGGATGAGGGGAAACTGCAAATGTCAGAGCTGCCCTAGCCCTGCACTGAGACCTCTTTGCTTTGCTCTATCTCACACAGTTCAGGCTGTGGGAGCTGCTTCCTGCAGTGTTCCCTGGGGGGTGGGGGCCATTCCCAGGCCTTGGCTTGGCCAGGGTCAGTGTTTAGCCTGGAAAAGGTCTCCCTCTGAGATGGCACTGGAGGTTTGTGCCTCCCTGCCCCAGGATTTGGCTGAGGAAGCTCCTGAGCCTGCTGAGGGCACAAAGCCACCTCAGCTCCAGGCTGGAGGGGAGGCCCTGGGCTCTTTCCTTGGAGCCCACAGCCCTGGCCCCCAGTCCCAGCACCATCACCCCATTTCAGCCTCTGTAAGGGTTGTCCCCAGCATCAGTGGGACAGAGGGAGTGTGACCAGCAGTTCTTGGGCCTGCACAGCCTGGAAGAGGGGGTGGGGAGCACAGACACGGTGACTTTAAGGCCTTGATCATTATGGCAGCTCCAGCCATTGCCCCAGTTTGTCCCCGTGGCATGAGCACAGGCACTGCTGGCCAGTGCTGCCCTGAGGGGCTGGCAGTGCTGGCAGCTGCGGGAGGCTCAGCAGGCTCTCTGCACCTCTGCACTGGGTACTTTTGGGAAGTATTTGCTTTTCCCATCAGGAGGAGCTGATCCAGCCTGGGAACACAACTGCCTCTGCTGGTTTACAGAGGCTTCTGCCTTCCCAGGTGAAGCAAGGCACGGGCAGGGTCACAGGGGCTTGTGCTGCTGCCTGCTCCTAACATTGTTAGTTAAATTTGTTAATTTTTTAATAATTCATATCAACAAATGGGAAAATATGTTGGGGTTGGTTTTTTGGGAGGGGGGAAGGGCTGCGTTTATATACACACTCGAGCCACCTCAAAATAAAAACAGGTGGAAGTGGATGTAAAATGTTTCATTGCAACTTTTTGTAACTTTTCGATACGAAGTGGCCTAAATAAAA
The DNA here is from genome assembly GCA_013400955.1 of Drymodes brunneopygia. Classification (NCBI taxonomy): domain Eukaryota; kingdom Metazoa; phylum Chordata; class Aves; order Passeriformes; family Petroicidae; genus Drymodes; species Drymodes brunneopygia. Next base: position 500,964 of record VZTZ01045089.1, on the reverse strand, counting down.
TTTTACAAAAAATACAATTTTAGCGATGTCTGCGCCGGCGGGGGCCGCGAGAGGGCGCTCGGTGTCCACACNATATATAAGATTTATACAGTATATTGTGTGTCTATGTACATTTAGTAATCTATGCTATACACAGCTCTTGCTCTATAATCTCTATATATTATATATTTTTGCGTCAATGTGTTCTGCCAGGTGGAGGGAGGACAGGGAATTCTCCAAACACTCCACAGTCCCAGCTGGCNCTGAGATGGCACTGGAGGTTTGTGCCTCCCTGCCCCAGGATTTGGCTGAGGAAGCTCCTGAGCCTGCTGAGGGCACAAAGCCACCTCAGCTCCAGGCTGGAGGGGAGGCCCTGGGCTCTTTCCTTGGAGCCCACAGCCCTGGCCCCCAGTCCCAGCACCATCACCCCATTTCAGCCTCTGTAAGGGTTGTCCCCAGCATCAGTGGGACAGAGGGAGTGTGACCAGCAGTTCTTGGGCCTGCACAGCCTGGCAGAGGGCGTGGGGAGCACAGACACGGTGACTTTAAGGCCTTGATCATTATGGCAGCTCCAGCCATTGCCCCAGTTTGTCCCCGTGGCATGAGCACAGGCACTGCTGGCCAGTGCTGCCCTGAGGGGCTGGCAGTGCTGGCAGCTGCGGGAGGCTCAGCAGGCTCTCTGCACCTCTGCACTGGGTACTTTTGGGAAGTATTTGCTTTTCCCATCAGGAGGAGCTGATCCAGCCTGGGAACACAACTGCCTCTGCTGGTTTACAGAGGCTTCTGCCTTCCCAGGTGAAGCAAGGCACGGGCAGGGTCACAGGGGCTTGTGCTGCTGCCTGCTCCTAACATTGTTAGTTAAATTTGTTAATTTTTTAATAATTCATATCAACAAATGGGAAAATATGTTGGGGTTGGTTTTTTGGGAGGGGGGAAGGGCTGCGTTTATATACACACTCGAGCCACCTCAAAATAAAAACAGGTGGAAGTGGATGTAAAATGTTTCATTGCAACTTTTTGTAACTTTTCGATACGAAGTGGCCTAAATAAAATTTTACAAAAAATACAATTTTAGCGATGTCTGCGCCGGCGGGGGCCGCGAGAGGGCGCTCGGTGTCCACACACACAGGTGTGACCACGGGCAGGTGCAGCACACCCGGATAAAAACGGCCTTAATTTATAGACCACACCACATATTATCCTACACACGCTATCACATCTCTCTGTACACTGTATAACAATTATAGAAGGGCCTCTGAGAGTNCCAAACACTCCACAGTCCCAGCTGGCTGCCTGTACCCAAAAGGATGTTTTGGCTGCCCCATTCTTCATCTGTTTTTGGCTGGAAATGCAATTTCACTTTCTTCCTCATCCAGAAGTGCCACAGCTGGGCAAAATGCAGCCCGTGGGCTGCACTCCACAGGCAGCATGGTCTGGAGGTGATGAATGAAGGAGACCCTTCCCCATTCCCAAACCACACCAAAACCCCCATGAACAGAACTTCCCGTCTTTCAGAAACAACCAACAATCCAGAAGTGAATGTTACCAGTGACTGAGAAGGGAGCAAATCTCCCAAAGGAGTGAAAGTTTTATTCCTGAGTTTTCTCTGAGCTGGCATTGCTGACATTAAGTTCTTCCAAGGCTTGACAGATTTTCCTGGCTATACAGATGGTTTTGGGCAGGACGGAGAGACTCATGGCTGTTTTTAAAAATGGATGCTGCCCAAAGGGAAAAAAGAAAGAAAGAAAGGAACTGTTACTTTCCAAACCCTGTTTCTCACAAGATGAAGCAGGATTCCTCTGGTTACCAGAAATACACAGAAACAGGACTGAGGGGACCATCTCCACCTCAGTCTTAATATTCAGGACAAACATGGCCCAGTAATCCCATTAATCAATTTATCAAGGTGTCTTCAGCCTGGTGGGATCTTTGCTCTCCCAACACTCTGGGAATGCCACTTGTTGTGTCAGGGCTTTTTTCATTTCAAGAAACTCAAAACACTCACTTAGGCTCCTTTTTTCTAAAGGTAGGGACTACTTTAGTTGTGAGAAAAGATGAGTGCAAGCTGTTCCTCTGGGAACTCCAGCACCTCCAAGAAATGTTGATCCCAGTAGGATTTGGGCCTGTGCTGTTCTGAAGAACACTGAGGTGCAGGTTTTCAGCACCAAGATAAGAACAGCCAAATCTCTGACTGCTGGGCTGGGACTGGGCTCCTCTTCCACCAACACCATTTTGGGTCTCTGTACCTGGCACCATTCTGCTGCAGTTCTCCTGCCACCAGCTAAAACTGAATAAAATCCCAAAGTACTACACAGAAATGATCAGAGGGTGGATGGAACACCTTTCCTCTGAGGAAAGGCCCAGAGAACTGGGATTGTTCAGCCTGGAGAAGAAAAGGTCCCAGGGAGACCTTATTGCAGCCTTTCAAAACTCCAAGGGGACCCATTTTTAGTAGGGCCTGTGGCAAAGGGACAAAGGGTAATGGTTTTAAACTAAAAGAGGAGAGATTCAGGTTAAATCTAAGGATGAAATTGTTTATGCTGAGGGTGGTGAAACACTGGCACAGGTTGCCCAGAGGGGTGGTGGGTGCCCCATCCCTGAAAACATCCAAAGTCAGGTTGGATGGGGCTCTGAGAACCTGATCAAGCTGAAGACGTCCCCACTCACAGCAGGGAGGTCGGACCAGATGGACTTTAAAGGTCCCTTCCAAGCCAAATTCTTCCATGATTCTACTTTGAAAAGCAGCAAGCCTGGGGACTGACAGGAGAGGAGGGCAGCTGGTGGAGAACCCCCTGCAGGCAGTGCAGGGCCCCTTACCTGCAGGAGCTCGCGGGCTGTCCAGCGCACGCTGGGGTTGGTGTCCAGGCAGGAGTGCAGGAAGGCGTGGAACAGAACCGACATCTTCTCGGGCATCTTCAGAGGGGGGTACCTGTTCCTTGCTATCAGCCTCTGAGCCTGGGGACACAGCAAGCAGGGCACAGCCACTGACCATCCCTGGGTCACAGCTCCACTGCACGGCCCTCCTGGCTGCCACTTCCTGAGGCTCCTCAAGGGGCTGTGAACATTGCAGGGTGAGGAAGCAGGGAACTGTCACCCTCCAGAGCAGTGATGACCGTGACCCTGAGTGTAGCTCAGCTGGGCAGAGCACGGAGCTGAAAACATCAATCCCCAGATGGGCCATTCACAGGTGACCCCTGTGGGCCCCTCCCAACCCAGAATATTCTGGGATCTGGAAATAATTCTCTTCATCTGTGTTTGCTGCCTTATACAAGGCAAAAGCAATCCAAAACTCATCTTCCAAGAAAAGTCAGGAACTTCTTCAAAAAGAGCAGCAGACTGAAATCTTCAGAACTGTTGTCTTCCTCAGGAATTAACTGTGCAGCACTTAACTTGGTTTCAGCTGATAGTAATGAGATTTTATCCTGGTATACATTCCTCCACTATTCCTTGCTCATTTGGTACAAGAACTGATCATTTAATTTGAAGGAATTAGGATCAAAAACTGGAAACTTCAAAATATGTTTACTTCAAGTAGCTTTGCTAAAGCATACTTTTAGAAATTTTTTGGGTAATAGATAATTATGGCACTACAAGAACCAGTGACCCTCCCTGGTACTGGTCAGAGTTTGAAAAGACTTCTGGGCCTGCAGATACACTTGTAATGCTTTTCATAGTAATTTCTCCAACTGGAGAAACTTGCAGCTGTCATTCAGAGCTCCAGCTCAGGGAGAGATCAAACAGCAGGAGGAATCCAAGCAGTGCTGGAGGCCAAAATGGCACATTTTTGCACTGGCACATGTCACTTCTCCTCTGATGAGATGCTCTGCAGGGACATTTCTAGAAGTGGGCCTTGGTGGAACTGTTTCAGGGGATTTGAGTGGGATTTTGGCTCATGGCACAGATTGGAAAGACAGTGGTACCTGACAGTGTTTGCACCTTACCTGGATAGGGCTTTCTTGAAAGTATGGAGGTTCTCCCTCCAGCATTTCAATGGCCACGATCCCCAGAGCCCAGATGTCCACTTGGGTGTCATATTCCTTTCTTTTCAGGACTTCTGGGGCTACCCAGTAAGGAGAGCCCAGCACTGTGCACCGTGTGCTCCGCTCTGGGGTCAGCTGAGCGCACAGGCCAAAATCAGCTGGGGAGGAGAACAAAAATACTGTCAAAACCTGCCTGAACTGGGAAACCAAGCACAAGAATTCCCCACTCCAAGTCTGGGAACAGGGAGGTGCTGTGCCTGACCAAGAATACCTACTCAGCTTCACAGATCCATCCATCCCCAGGAGAATGTTGTCACTTTTGACGTCTCTGTGGATCACATTGTTTGAATGAAGGAAATCCAGGGCTTTGAGGCACTGAGACAAAAAGCCCATGAGGGCAAAAATTAATTAACCTCATTTCATCACACAAGAAAAGGAAATGGCTCTAAAAGATTGAATTTCTAGGTGAAACACCCTTTGTTGATCCAGACTGTCCCCTCCAAACCCAGCCAGAATGGCTGCAGTGGCTGTGCTCTCCCCATCCAGGTGACAAAGGAGGGTTTGCCAAAAAGGAAAACATCTCGCCCTCCATTATGAAGTGGATCACTTCTGTGTGGGAGGCTGCATGACAAAGGTTTTACATTGGCCTCAACAGCAGACTTGGGAGGAGCACATTTATCACTTTTCAGAAGAAAACACCATTTGGGTGCTCTCCTTTTAACCTGAGGGTTGTGAGAAATGAGTCTCTATTTTCATTTGCTGTTAGTTTAAAATTCTGCCACCAGCATGTTTGCTTTAACAGGCAAAGAATGCTGTGCAGACATGCTCCAGTTTAAAGAGGCAAAGTTTAGAACGTTAAATAAATTCAAAAAGAGAGGATGAGAACAGTGTAAGAGTGTAATAACAGAGTATAAGAGATGCAGTTGCACTGGCAGGCAGCTCACTTAAATGCCCTTTTATTTTACATTTCAGAGCTGAAACAAAGCTCTGAACATGAAATCACCCCTGTCCCACCCTGTCCAAGCCATTGGAAGCACAGGCAGGGTCCCTCACCTCCCTGCTGATAGCAGCTATCATCTTTTCCTCCAAGAAGACTTGGACAAGAACGCTGGTTAAGGTGCCTCCATCCACATATTCCATCACAAGCCACAGGTCTTCATCCACCAGGTAGCTGAGAGGAGAAAACAAAGGCATGGAGATGAATGTGCACAGCTAAATTACCTTGTGGAAGAGGCTGCAGCGGGGGTTTGTTTCCAGGCTGCTTGTAAATAGAGAGAGAACGCATGGAGAGACATTCCTTGCAGGCCTTGCAGTACTTGGAATCTGTGCAGCCTAAATGAGAAAGGCAAATCCATGAAAAAAGAGATGCCTCAGACGGCAAACAAGTAAAATGCAGTTTAGTAACAGCAGAGATCAATCTGGAACCTTGACACTTGTCATCAACTGATTCATTATCTTAACTTATCAATTCCACCATTCACTCCAGGAATGAGGTAACACAACTCCAGAGTTATGCAGGGCAGGAGGCTGTGCACCACTGGAGATGGACGTTGGCCAGCACTGGAAAACACTGCATAAAATACAGTCAGGAAAAACTATTTAGAAACTGGCAAATTATGTGGTTCTGCAAATGAGAGTTTAGTCTTCCTGGTTTCCATAGCAATGGAAAAAGGTGGGAAGAGCCCAAGGGAGATAATTTCCATGATGGTTTATCAGCACTTACCATTTAAGGCATAGAAAATATGATCAACTTGAGAAAACCAAACCCCAAAACAACACAGAGGTAATGAACTGACAGGCTGTTGTTTTAGTAAGACAGGGCACATTCAGGATTTTGAAAAGGAGTTTCCAACTACATACACCAGATAAGATTAATGGAGACCCAAAGCCATCCCCTCCCATTCACTGGAGATGAACAGAAAAATAAAAAAGAACCCCATGTTCTGCCAGTGCCCAAAGGGGTTTTTTAACCTTTGGCTTTTGGTGTGTGAATGAACATTCCCATGGTAACACCAGAACCACTCACCTGTCTATATAATTGACAATATTGGGATGCCTGTTGTCCTTCATGATCCGAATCTCGTTGACAACGAGTTCCTTCCTGTTCCGTTTGCGGAGTGGCATCTTCTTCAAGGCCACCTGAAATGAAATTGGAGACCATGGACTTGAGAAGTTCTGCTGCAGAGGACCACAAGGACATGGAGAGAGTGTTTTTGGAATGATGAGGCTGGGCTGTGACCTGTGATCAGACACCAGAGCTCAGCAAGTGCCAGGACAACAGCTGATTTCTCCACTTGCCTGGGTGCCACTTGCAGGACACTTGCCAGAGATATTTTCCTTGTAAATTCTGGAAAAATGGTCCCTAAACGATCACTCACAGATCTCTGACCACACCCTGCACCCACATTCTTCCCCAACAGCCTCAGTTTATCACCTCTGTTATTATTCACACAGGTTTTGCAAGCAGGATTTTGTGACTGTGCAAATACATCAAAACAACTGGGAATCCTTCAGCAGTTCTGTGGGGTTTGGCCATTATTTCAGCAACTGCTGCTGGTCTTGGTTGCATAACAAAGCAAACACATGTACATGATGGATAAAATTCCAATCTAAAAGATCATAACAGTTAAACAGAAAAAAAACCAATCCCAGAACTTTCTAACTTCTTGAACTTTGACTTTGCTACTCCAAAGAGCATTCTTTGCTCTACAGTTTAGATTAGCAATTATTTTCTGAGTTTCTAAAGAAATAACCCATTCTCTGGTATTTTAAGCCTTAATTATGTCTTCTCTGTAAGATACCACTGTCCCACTTGCATTCTTTCTGGTACTGAGTAGGAACAAAATCTGTCCAAAATGTGTTTTGAGGAACAGCAGGTGCAGGAAAGCTCAACTGGTGACCCAAAGCTCCAGCAGAGGTCAGAGCAGAGGGGAAGCCCTGAGGAGCAGCACAATGTGCTGAGGGTGTTGGCACTCACCACATCTCCTGTGCCTGGGTCGATGGCTTTGTAAACAGTCCCGAAACCCCTGAAAACAAAAGAGCAGTGAAGAAAGGAGCAGCAGTTTAGGTGCTGAGAGTGAAAGCCAGCCCAGACAGGAGATCTCTGCTGCATGGAGTGTTCTAAACACCTCGGTTCATCTGTTCTGGCAGCTCTCCAGCCCTCTGCCATGCAGGGCATCCAAGAGAAAACTGAGGCCCAACTTGGAGTAAAGAGCTGGAGCACATATCTTTAAAACTTAAGGGCAGGGGGAGGGTGTGCCTACAAAAACTGGAAAATAACATATTTCATGATTTTTCCATTTTGCTTTGTTGTGTTGGGGTTTTTTTCCTTCTTTTTGCATCCATGTATTTTTTTTCCCAGTGAATGCATGCTGCAGACTACACAGGGTTTTGTGTGAGAATGTGAGAGCTTATTATTTCATCCCTGGTTTATATGTGGTTATAATCTGGATTACCGAATATTTTTTAAGCAAAATATCTGAAATAAATATTATTGAGAACTTTTAAATGACAGCTGTGGGGTGATAAGGTGTTTTTTTAGGCAAAAAGTTTTGAGGGATGGGAGATCTTTCAGGTGCTGCAGGTGAGACACTGCCAGCATCGAGTTTTCTTTGACAACACCTTCTGACCACAGTTATTAATTCTGCTCTGTACTGAGAGATGGAAGGATCTAAACCCAGATCACGTCTGGAGCTTGCCTGGCTTGATATTACAGCAGCAAAATGCTCGGCTCAGGGCTTTGTAGAGGTAACTGGGGTTGGACTTACCCTCGGCCAACTTGAACAAAATCTGTGTATCTTGTCATGGGGTCTCCCTCGTTCACAATGCTCCCTGAAAGAAACAAAATGCAAGATGTCACCTCAAACACCTTCCAGCAGATCCGAAATGCAGCCCCAATGTCTGGCTGTGAGCCCTTTGTGGGCACCAACAGCAACAGAGGCAGCCCCAAAGCACATATGGCTCCACAGATTTTCTGATTTTCTAAAGCCCTTTGAAGAGTTACCTTGACAGGAAACAAAGCACGTGGAGAAATAGCCACAGGAGACAGAAATTGGAAAAGACCAGGTACCAAAGCAAGAGTTTGTTTTCTACAAACATTTAGGAGAGCTGGAACAACAGAACCTTTATTTTCTTGGCAATAAACACTTTGTGTGATTCAACAAAAGGTTTGATATTTCTGAAGATTAAGTGCACCTCAGGTTCTGGGTTTAATTTTTAAGAACAGGTGCAAAGTGTTTCCAGGAGAGGAGGGGATCTTCCCAACTCTGAGCAGTTTGCCAGAAGATTATCTTCATGATTTTAAAGAACAGATAGGGCTTTAAGATCGAAGACCCTCATCATGGATTACCAAGTGATGATGACCTTGCCTGCACTATTTGAAGAACCACGCTGTTTGTCTTCAATCTGATAGATTGCTGTGAAATATTTTTGCTCCAATGACTTGTCAGGAGACTAAAGAGAATTTAGCGACCTAAATATCCTGTTTGATTTGGCCATCAGCACTCAGTAGTTCATTCACTAGGTCAAAGCACCTTCTGCTGAACCAGAAACAATCTCTGCTTTTGCCTCCAGTGCAGATGGAAGCGCAGGGAAACTGAACCAAATCAGAGCTGCCCTCAGGAACATCCAGAGAGAACTTCTGGGTCCTGCTTCCTCTGTCCCTTTGGTGCAGCTGAAGGTGGGACACACACCCCACACAGCAGACAAGAGGCACAGACACTACACGTACTCAGTTTCTCCAGCACTTCCTCTGTCAGCTGGGATTTCTTCTGCGGCCGCACCCTGGGCTCGTTCAGATCGCTCGCGCTTGTGCTGCAGCTGTCAGACAGCAGGAATGTGACATCTCCTGCCCCTTCAGTCCCCAGCAGAGAGCTCGTGTGGATCTGTGAGGGGAAATCAGTTTATGTAACGAGGGGGCTTGCAGGGATCCCTGAGCTCCAAATGCAAACCCTCAGGAAGATGCTGTCGGCCACATCCAGTGCTCTTCAACTGGTTTTTGCTGTCCGTGTCACAAACTGAATGAAAGAAAACAGAAGGCTGGTTTTACTCAAGTTCATGGCCAGTCTCCTGTTCAATTCTCATGGATTTTCTCAAGTAGTCTCTGCAGAGGGGCAGGTACATCCAGGAGACAGTTTCTCCTGTATCCTGCAAGGGAAACTGATGGCTAGAAGGGAAGTTCCAAACGAGTTTTCCAGGTGCCAGTGGCTGGGGTGAAGCACAGTGTCATGGCAGGACTCCAGCCCTCAGCACCTCCAGCTGTGAATGGCAGCAGCTTCTGACCAGAACTTGCAGCTCTGAATTGCACCCATGGTAACCAAAGCTGGCACTTACTGATTCTGCTGAGGCAACAGCTGCAGGTTCATTGTTCGCCTCCTCCTCTTCCTCCTCCTCCTCCTCATTACCCTCTTCTCCAGGAAGGGAAGGAGCCAGCTGAGGGTTTGGTGGCAGTGTTGTGGCCTGGGGACAGTCAGGAACATGAGAATCTCCATTCTGCCACTTGGGAGGTTTCATAGTTATACACAACTTTCAGCTGCTTCAACAGCAGAAACTGATCTAGACATGCACGTGGTCCCACAGCCTCAGGTCCCTGTTACACGTGTCACAGCACAATTTAAATATCTATAATCATGGGGGGTTGAAACAGCCCCAGCTGCTGCTCTGCAGGGGCAGAGCATTACATCAAGTTGCCCCAAATTTGCTGTGTTTTCCAAGTGCTTTAAAGCTGACACAAAGGCCACTTAGAGACCTGAAGCAAATCAAAGGCACTGTTCTACACCTTCACATCTCACTGGTGCTCTATTTAAAGTGTTTAATATCAACCCTAATAAATTTGGTCAATATTAATGTGGATGTCATTCCTCTCTCTCTCTGGGATTGCTATTGCAACCCAACATTTATTAGCATGGATAGTTATTGAACATTTCCTTTAATGGTTCCAGTGAGTTACATTATCAATTATAACCTTATTTATGGTCAGCAATATATCCAGATGTACTAAAGATAAATCATGAAACTTGACAGAATGGGGACTCTAAGTTGTTAAAATTAAATTAAGTGGGCTAATTAGACAGCACTGAAAATTGCAGTGAGTTAGATATTCCACCATGGCTAAACCCAGCAATCCTCTGCCTGCAAAACCAAACTTTCATCTGTTTAAAAGCTTTGAACAGAATATGAGGAAACATCCAGGGATCCCTTTGCTGCTGCTGCAAAAACAGTCATTTTTTCAGACTGGCACGCTGTTGGAGCAGGTAAAGTTCACAGCTTGCCCCACAGTTCTTAAATTCTAGGAATGTCAAAGGCTCCTTTCCCACTCACCAAAGGATGGGCTGCACTGCATGCATTGCTGGATAATTGGGTGATCTGATCTGCAGTGGGCAAGAGAAGATGAACCAGATGCTGTTAGAAAACTGCCTCTTGTGGGGAATCCTCCATGGAACAAGTCAGCCCAAATAAGAGAGCATTTTTCTTTCCCAACAACCTGCCAGGAACAACAGTTCTTTTCCATAGTAAGCAACAGAACATGACAAAATACCAGATTACTCTTTTCTATGGTTTTCTGCCTATTTTTTGTGCTGTTTTTACAGTAATAAATAGAAACTCAGTCAAGAAAATGTAAATTGTTCTTTAGTAGTCAATGATTCTGCTCTGCCCAAGAGTTAAAGCAGTTTTTCTTTTTTTTTCTTTTTTTTTCTGTTAATAAATTGCATATGTTGGTTCTCTTTAGCTTGCTGAAAATATTTCCCTAAGCTTTCCCAAAATCTCCCTTAGCCATGTGAGCTCTATTCTGACAGCACAGGAACAGCTCCTGGGTTCAGGAGCACACACTGTTGGGAAGTTACATTTCCTCATGAAGATCATCACTATTTTAGCACAGGTTGTTAGTCAAGTCCTTTAATTACGGGGGAAAAGAGATGTTTTCCCTCAGTTCTGAAGATAATTGCACACTTTTTAGAACCACTTCTGAGAAGCTCTTCCAGTCTGCATTTTGGAAATTGGCTGAAGCAGCAAAGAGTGGGAATTACAGACTCCCCACACTGTCCTGTGTAGGGAATGGATCCCTCTCAGGGCTCCCCATATTCCAAATGCTGCCCCCACTGAGACACCCCTTTTGGCAGAAGCTGTGACAGGAGCTCCACCAAACTAATGGAATCTCACTGGCACTTTTATTCCAAAATCAGCTCAATTTCTAAGGAAGAGCAGAAAGAACACAGCAACCCCACAGCCAGGTATGCTGCAGCTAGGGAAAAGCACTACTTACTCCCCAGAAGAGCTGTCACCAGCCAGGGTTTATCTGGATAAAAATACATGGCAGATGTGGCAGACAGAAAATCACACGCTGCAGTGCGGATTTGCCGGATCATTTCTGCTGAGCTCTGCTAGAACTTGCAGAGCAGCACGACCCAGAAGTCAGATAGAACTGTGGCTGGTTTGCAGGCAGCCCCCTGAGAACTCCTGGAGGAGAAGGCTCCTCCTGGAATGCCAGCAGGAGTTCTGGATTGCAGGAATGGCAGCATCCTGCTGGCACTTGCCAACCTGTGACACTTCAATGGGCCCTTGACATCACAGTGGCAGCAGCTGTAGGGTCACACTCTGGAATGGTTCCAGGCTGCTTCTTGACCAGCTGGATGCTCAGTTTTGCTCATTCTGGAGCCTGACATCCCTTTATAGCAGCGAGATGTCAACCTTCCGCCTGATGTAAAGTCATTTCTGCATGAAACTCTCTGTGCTCCCATGGAACAATGATTTAAGGCTTAGCTTGTTTCTTTGATGATTCTTTGATTCCATAACAAAATCCTTCTCAATTGACAGACAAAACAGTGCCTTCAGGAGCTTTGCACTGGACTTTTGATGCTCAGTACCATAAACTTTTTGCTGAAATGATTTCTGCTGTCTGATTAGAGGGCAAACCCCACCCTGACACAACTAATTTCAGCACACCAGGGAAGACCGTGGGGGAAAGACTCTGCCTCAGCTCTCACAATCCTAACACTGAGGTGCAAAGGATTCCCCTGGTCGAGCTCCTGTAGCTCTGCAGGCTCTCTGCTCTCAATGTACAGAAAGCAGAGTTTGGAAAACTCCTGATGCCCCTGCAAAAACATATTCCCTCAGATTTGTGGGAAACCTGCAGGATCAGCTCCCCCAGTGGACATCCAGCTCTTCAATCCTTCTCTCCAATTTCTGTGTGCACAGAAGATGTGCCCAGGCTCTGAATAGCTTTTCTCTCTGCAACAATGGAATATCAGGGCCCTTTCAGAGCATAATTCATCCATTTCTCTCCCTTCCACTCTCTCATGAATTACTAATTTAAAGTGACTTAATATCTATTCTCTATTCCCCTTCGGCTTTGCATATTTTAATTATGCCTCTTGCTAATCCCTCATTTTCCCAGAACAGACTTAAATAACCCAAATTACCCCATCAGTAACTGTCTTTGATAGCTCAGTTATTGCAGCTAATTTGTCACTTTTGCCAAACATGCTATTTTTGAGGGTTTTTTATAATACCAAGTGATCACATGCTCTGTTCCACTAGCTTTTACCTACCAACCAGAGTGATCTGCTGCATGAAATGCCACCTGCATCAAAATTTGCCTTTTTATTGCTGCTAAATCATTTCCTTGAAAATTTTAGTGACATTTAGCAGCAATGTCTTTGCAGCCTTATCTGGGAGTGCCAATGGCAGGGGAGGACAGTGGGGTTGTTGGGAGAAATCCTGCTTGTCTCTGCTCGGCCTGAGGATTGCTCCAGTTCAAAACAGAATAATAAACATCCTTTGCAAAGTGATTTTTCTGTCAAAACACACAGGCTTTTGTCAAAATATAATGTTTATCAAGAAAGGAACATCCACACAGCCATTTCTGCAGTGAGAGGGCACCTTTTGCCAAGACAATAAATAACTGCTGGTCTTAGAGAGAGCTGCTGCCCACAGGCTCTCAGGAGTGGCTGCAGCCATGTGCTTGTGCAGCACGAGAAAAAGAGCCCCAGTTAAGTCAGAAAGCCCCTGCAAAGAAAACAAGCTCGCACTCACAGTTAATAATGCAGATATTGGATCTCTCATCATTTCAGGAGGCACGGGAAATGTGACCTTGGCATTTTTATTAAGCTTTTCCCCTGTCACTTTGAAGCAAACTTTTGAAAGGTGAAATTGCATTTATTTTCAGGAAATGCAGATTCCAGGGGCAGGGGATGGCCAGAGAGGGAGGGGCTGTGGCAAAGGCAGGCAGCCAGGCACAGTCTCAGTGCCTGTCTCATCAGGGTCCTTGTGTTTTCCCAGTTTGGAAGGAAGCTCCTTGCAATCCCATCTTTCTCTGCTCTGAGCGGGGCCCAGCCCCAACTCACTGAGAGTCCTCAGCAAGAGCAGGAGTAAGGAATGCCATCTGAACACAAGGCATCAAGTAAAACCAAACTGCCCAGACAAGAAATGCCAGCAGGATTCTGAGCTGCCCTAGGGCTCTTGGACCACACTTCAGTGTAAAATGTGGCACTGAAAAGGTCACCAAAACTAAGAGAGCAAAGCCCAAAAGTGCCATATGTCTCTGAGGAGTGGGGAGCACTGCCTGGGGATTAACCACAGAAACCACCAGAACTGCTCCAGGCCTGAGTTTCACTTTCCACCTGCTGAGACAGGGAGATTCATCCAGCTTCAAGCATGAAAGAGCACGTCATGTTTGCAGTGTGCCTTGCTTCAACAGTGATCTTCTCATCCCTGGCAGTTTCCCTTCTCCACGATGATCCATCTGCTGGAAATTATATTTAGAAAAAAAAAATAAGTGATTAGCACTCAGGAACAATTCATTTTCTAGACACTCATTTGATGTTATGTGNAGCAGGATTCTGAGCTGCCCTAGGGCTCTTGGACCACACTTCAGTGTAAAATGTGGCACTGAAAAGGTCACCAAAACTAAGAGAGCAAAGCCCAAAAGTGCCATATGTCTCTGAGGAGTGGGGAGCACTGCCTGGGGATTAACCACAGAAACCACCAGAACTGCTCCAGGCCTGAGTTTCACTTTCCACCTGCTGAGACAGGGAGATTCATCCAGCTTCAAGCATGAAAGAGCACGTCATGTTTGCAGTGTGCCTTGCTTCAACAGTGATCTTCTCATCCCTGGCAGTTTCCCTTCTCCACGATGATCCATCTGCTGGAAATTATATTTAGAAAAAAAAAAATACTTAAGTAATTAGCACTCAGGAACAATTCGTTTTCTAGACGCTCATTTTATGTTATGTTAAGAGCTCTTTCCTTGCATGTTATCAAGAAATTTGCTCATTTGTGCTTTCCCACCAGCAGAGTGGGAAATGTATGGGGTCATGTATGGAATCTGTATGGGGTGGCTTTGCTTTGCCCTGCTTGTGCAGCTGCCCAAGGTTTACTTTCACCACGTGCCACGCTCACACATCGCTCGAATCTGCACTTGGAACCACGCTCCTGCTGAGCTCAGAAGGACGGACCGGGATAGTTCAGGCAGTAAAACTTCACTGGGACTCCACATCCTGAAAGTCCAACCCGACCACAGCTCGGAGCTCTGATTTCCCCGAGCGCCGACTCAGGAGCTCCTCTCACGCTGCACACCCTACTCCCGGCTTCCAGTCCAATCCTTACACACGGAGAAGGGGAGCCCCCACACCCTCCAGAGCCCGAACCGCTGCCCAGAGAGAGCCCCCGAGCGCGGAGCCCTCCCCGCTGTGCCCCACTGCCCTCCCACAGCGGGGCCCCCGCTCCTCACCCAGAGCGGCCGCTCCCGTGTCACCCCCTCGGCTGACCCCACAGCCCCCGCAGCCTTCCCCTGCCACCGCGGGGACCCCTCCGCTGCCTCCCCTCACGGCCCCGCATCCCCGTCCCAGCGGCCGCCACAGCCGCGCCCGCAGCGGCCCCGCAGCCCCGCCACTGCCGCAACCCCCTCACCTGCTGACGGGGTGTCGCTGTCGGCGACATCGCACAGCTGCCTCCCGCTGAGGCGGAGGATGCCAGAGCTTCCCTCCAGGGCAGAGAAGGAGAGGGTGAGGTACGCTGGGACCCACAGCCCCACCGCTCCGCTCCCGGTCCACGTCCCCTGCCCTGCCGCCATCTTGGCGCGACCCCAACCAGCCCCTCACCAACCACCGGAGGGGGCGTGACCTCTGCCCGCCCCTCTCCGCTCCAACCAATCGGCAACGGGGGCGGGCTCGAGGGGGCGGGGCTCGTCTGGGAGCGGGCGGCCGTGAGCCGCGTGCCGCCAGGGGGCGCTGCCGGGCCGGGACCGAGGGTCCTGAGGGGCGAGAGCCCGGGATCGGGAAAAGTGGGATTGGAGATAAAGGAGACTGGGATTGGAGATAAAGGAGACTGGGATTGGGAAAATTTGGATTAGGGGAGATAGGAATTGGGGAGACTGGGATTGGGGAGACTGGGATAGAAGAGGAACTGGGACAGGGGAGAAACTGGGATAGGGAAGACTGGGACTGGGAGGAAGCTGGGATTGGGGGGAGGCTGGGATTGGAGAGACTGGAATTGGGGAAGACTGGGATTATGGGGAGACTGGGATGGGGAAGAGACTGGGATTGCGGGAGACTTGGACAGGGGGGAGACATCGGTCACTCCTGGGGCCCAAAGGTGCAGCAGAACATTGCCTGTCTGGAAAACAGGAAGTAAAACAAGCGAAGAATCTTCATGGCGAAACAAAAGGAATAGAGCCTGCATGCACAGTTTTGTTCTCTTCCGTTTTCTCAGGAAGACAATTTTCAAGTGACACCATGCTGTTAACAGGACATATTCACATTTAGCAATAAATCCTAGGCTCTCGGTGGTGGAGCACCACTAAGGAGCTGTCCTGCTCACCGTGAGGAGCTGGGAATGATGCTCCTGTGGCTCCCTTCAATTAAAAGGCACAAACATCCCCCTTGTGGGCAAAACGCAGAGTATCACGAAAATCATGGGATTTTTGGCAATTGAACAGTTCCGGTGTAGGGTGGAGATCCTCCATGCCCTCAGGCAGAAATGTGTGCATGCAGAGGTTAAACATTTCCTGGCACGTATTCCTACAGCCACCATGGCTTGGTCCTCAAGAAAAAAATATTTACTTGTGGTTGAATAAAACATTTACTTGCAGTTGAATCATGTTGTTTTGGGTCCATTTCACTGAAAGTGAATGGTCATATGTATTTTGTAATTACATATTTAAAAACTGGGATATGATGTTCCTTATTTTTGCTATTTCAAACTTACCAGAAGCTACTGAGGAAAAGAGAATTGTAGAAATATTAAGGTTGGAAAAGACCTCTAGGGTCACCAACTATCAGGTCTGTCACCATGCTCACCACTAAACCATGTCCCTAACTGCCACATCCACACGTTTTTTGAACATTTCCAGGGATGGAGACTCCACCACTTTCCTGGGGAGCTGTTCCAGGACTTGACAACTCTTTCCATGAAGAAGTGTGTGAGAGAATCCTGCTAAGTTTAAAGACAGAGAAAGGAAATTGTTCCAAAACTATTGTTATTATTCATTACTCTTTTTGTTTTTGTTAGGAACATTAGATTGCACAAATGATTCTTATAAATTCCCCTTTCCCATCCCAGCGATTGCNAATCGGCAACGGGGGCGGGCTCGAGGGGGCGGGGCTCGTCTGGGAGCGGGCGGCCGTGAGCCGCGTGCCGCACGGGGGCGCTGCCGGGCCGGGACCGAGGGTCCTGAGGGGCGAGAGCCCGGGATCGGGAAAAGTGGGATTGGAGATAAAGGAGACTGGGATTGGAGATAAAGGAGACTGGGATTGGGAAAATTTGGATTAGGGGAGATAGGAATTGGGGAGACTGGGATTGGGGAGACTGGGATAGAAGAGGAACTGGGACAGGGGAGAAACTGGGATAGGGAAGACTGGGACTGGGAGGAAGCTGGGATTGGGGGGAGGCTGGGATTGGAGAGACTGGAATTGGGGAAGACTGGGATTATGGGGAGACTGGGATGGGGAAGAGACTGGGATTGCGGGAGACTTGGACAGGGGGGAGACATCGGTCACTCCTGGGGCCCAAAGGTGCAGCAGAACATTGCCTGTCTGGAAAACAGGAAGTAAAACAAGCGAAGAATCTTCATGGCGAAACAAAAGGAATAGAGCCTGCATGCACAGTTTTGTTCTCTTCCGTTTTCTCAGGAAGACAATTTTCAAGTGACACCATGCTGTTAACAGGACATATTCACATTTAGCAATAAATCCTAGGCTCTCGGTGGTGGAGCACCACTAAGGAGCTGTCCTGCTCACCGTGAGGAGCTGGGAATGATGCTCCTGTGGCTCCCTTCAATTAAAAGGCACAAACATCCCCCTTGTGGGCAAAACGCAGAGTATCACGAAAATCATGGGATTTTTGGCAATTGAACAGTTCCGGTGTAGGGTGGAGATCCTCCATGCCCTCAGGCAGAAATGTGTGCATGCAGAGGTTAAACATTTCCTGGCACGTATTCCTACAGCCACCATGGCTTGGTCCTCAAGAAAAAAATATTTACTTGTGGTTGAATAAAACATTTACTTGCAGTTGAATCATGTAGTTTTGGGTCCATTTCACTGAAAGTGAATGGTCATATGTATTTTGTAATTACATATTTAAAAACTGGGATATGATGTTCCTTATTTTTGCTATTTCAAACTTACCAGAAGCTACTGAGGAAAAGAGAATTGTAGAAATATTAAGGTTGGAAAAGACCTCTAGGGTCACCAACTATCAGGTCTGTCACCATGCTCACCACTAAACCATGTCCCTAACTGCCACATCCACACGTTTTTTGAACATTTCCAGGGATGGAGACTCCACCACTTTCCTGGGGAGCTGTTCCAGGACTTGACAACTCTTTCCATGAAGAAGTGTGTGAGAGAATCCTGCTAAGTTTAAAGACAGAGAAAGGAAATTGTTCCAAAACTATTGTTATTATTCATTACTCTTTTTGTTTTTGTTAGGAACATTAGATTGCACAAATGATTCTTATAAACTCCCCTTTCCCATCCCAGCCATTGCAGTTTGATTTTTCCCTCGCTGCAGTTGTGAGAGTACAAAGTGCTTAACGCAATCCTAACTTGCCATCTCGTGGCATTTCTGTGAATTACCACGGTTCCATTTCTGTAAATCAGTTAAGGATTGCATTCATTTCTTTGGGAGAGGATTCCTGTTTGCCCATCCACCCTCATAGCCAGGGAAAGTCAGCTGGGGGCTGTTCTGTTCCGGAGCCACAGACAGGTCACAGATGGTTGAACCGGGTGCTGTGTGGCTGCTGAAATTGTGGTGGACCAGAGGAAATGTGACACATATCAGTAGATAAAACAGTAGATAAAACACAGCAGCATCTGTTATATTTTAGCTCATTATTTTCACTTGGCATTTGTATAGACTATTCCTTTGCTTTTAGAGCAATGCCTGTGTTTTCATGCTGGGAAATGTTGGATTGCTTTACCTTTACAGGTGGCAGGAACATGAAATTGCAGGGAAGAAAACCCCCATGGGATCACCTACAGTTCTCCTTGTTCCTGCTTAGCATAAAAGTGCAAGTTTAAATCTTCTTGGCAAATATGTGTAGCTCAACAGAATTTTGCTATCTCGGTAATATTCCAATTGCTGTTATTGAAATGGAGGGGACTTCTGCTCTGTTTATTTGTTTTAATAACAATTAGAACTATGCTGATTTTCTTCCAGCTGTTTATTAACATGTTTGGGTTTGGTAACAATTAGAACGATGCTGCTTTTCTTCCAGCTGTTTATTAACCTGTTTGGGTTTGGCTTTCTTGGTGACAAACAGACAATATGCCAGGGTGAGTTTCTACTCAATTTTTTTTTCACTTGATTATACAGATCATATTTTTATCCGATAATCTTTCACTAGCACAGAAAGTTAAGAGCTTGTAGAGCTTCCAGAGGGAATGATTGCTTAGAACAGCTTCTTTCCTGTGAAGGGACCTAAATGCTGATTTATCAGGGCCTAAATGATGGTTTATCAGTGCTGAAAATAATCTGGATTTTCATTCTTTTATTTCTCATCTTCCTCCTCTCCCCTTTCCCCTTCAAAACAAAGTGCTGACCCTCACAAGCTTTGTTTCAAGAGATTAACAGGTTCAGATACAATATTAATATCAGTGGTAAGTAAATAATTAATTGTCTGTATTGGCCTGCCTGCTAGGGCAAAGACTGCCATGTAAATAAGTTGACCCAGCAGAACTGCAGTCAGACTGCTGGAATCAGTGGACAGGTCCCTGGTGGACTCACTGCTCTCCATATGAGGCCTGGGGCACAGTAATTACACACCACACCACTGATTGCCTTTTCTCCTGCTGCTGTTACTTCTTGCTTAGCTGAATACTTAATAGAGATGAAGAACACCGTTTCAATTTTATTTTTTTGATGTAATTTTTGTTCTTTTCCATTTTGGAGAAGAAAGAGCTGGCTGCTGGCAGTGAGAGTCCTTTTATATTTAGTATGAACTGTTGAAGTGAATTGAAAAGCAATTAATAAGAATTTGTAATTTATATTCTAATCTTATGCTTCAGAAATAATATTTGGTTTGTTATTTTTAAGGTTAAGAGGGGCATTTCAGGGATTTCTTGGCTATCAGAGAATTACGGAATCACAGAATATCCTGAGTTGAAAGGGACCCACAAGGAGTATCGATGTCCAACTCCTGGCTGGTCTCAGAGTTTTCCTGTAACCACAGAATGGGACCACAAGAGGTCAACAGCGACCTGTAATGGCTAATAGCCCTTATTTCTATATATGAAATGCATTGTAATAAAAACACTTAATCAGACTAGATTTTCTGGTTATTTTAGAGAAGATTTTCTGTTGTTTATAGCTATAATTATAGTAAGATTGTTAACAATCTCTTTTTCTAAACACATTTGAAGGGTGATGATCTAGCACTCATTAATAACTTTTACCTTTAGACAGAAAGGAAGTTATCAAAAACTAACTAAATTGTATAGAAATGTATGTTTTCCAGAGGTCATTATTGTTTTTATTCATATAATAATAAAATAGGCCTACAGTCACTGTGTGAAATTTGTCACCATGGCCATTAATGTGCAGATTTACTTCTATAGCTACATACATACAAAAAAATATTTCATTGACATGTTAAAGTGCAACATTGACTTATTTCTTTAAAAATGTGTCTGTTTTGTAGGGCTAAGACTGAGCAGCTGATCACTCTCTGACAGCTTTTATTGTAGCTGTTTTTGCAGATTTACACATCCCCAGCATTGACTCTATTGGCAACTAAACTTCAGTCTGTGCTGCTGGACACTGCATTTTTTCCTCACAACCCCTTTTTTTTATAATTCTGTGTCTCATCATCACTGTCTCCTTTGACAATTAGATGTCCTCAGAATTAGCTGTTCTCCAGGGTGAAAAGGCTGAATGAGGGTAACACCCCGAGCTTTTTAATGGGCACCAGTTGTGTTTCTTGCTCATTCATGGAACCAGAGAATGATTTGGGAAGGGACATTAAAGGAAGGGAACTCATCCAGTTCCACTTTCCACTATCCCAGGTTGCTCCAAGCCCCATCCAACCTGGACAATTCCAGAGATGGGGCAGCCAGAGCTTCTCTGGAAAATATTATAGCAAATACAAATTAAAAAATGTCTTGCAATACTTTCCAGCTGAATGACACAAGTATGATATAATTATAATAACAACAACAACAACAACAACAACAACAACAACAATAATAATAATAATGATGATGATGATGAGTAACTGATGTAACAAGGAATTGCGGTTGCTTATTTGCTCCTTTTGCATCCACAGGTAACACAGCAAGTTCCCTTTAAGTTTTGAAAAGGAAAACATTTTGATGTACACGCTTTCAGAAGCTTTAAAAACAGGGGTGCCTTGAATAGAGAGAGTTCAATTAAAGGAAGTAATTTCAGAATATAATTGATATTTTTTAAGTAAATGTGGCCTTGTACCAGAATACAGATGGAAAACCCACTCTGCAGCCGACCCTGGGGTGTGATGGAGAAACAAGCAGGAGGTGCAATACATTCTATTAATTATTTTCACTGCTACAGTTGTTTGCTATATAATACAGGTCAACAGGGGTTAGCCTGAAGCTTCTCCTAATATATTAGTAAATAAATTTGAACAGATTTTAATTTGCTAATGGAAAGGTCTGAGTCAGTTGCAAATAAGAGTGGAGCTACTTTGTCTTGCTCATTGCTATGCAACATGGCTGCTGCCAGCCATTCATACAAAATGTTACATTTCCATAAAGCACGATGTAATTTGTCACAGGGAAAGGGGAAAAAACCGACAAAAAATAACAACAACAACAACAAAAACCCCAACTCTGTAAACTACATTAAAGATAAATGTGCATGATGGAGCAATCATCCTTATAGAGCCCATAGAATGTTGAACAGCTGCCCCTGCAGGCTTGCCTAAATATCCAGCACGGAATCTTTGTAATATTTACATGTTCCAGGGAGAAATAAAAATAAGATCTGCTATTTCCAGGGGGTATAAACAAGAGTGAGCCTGTTCCCACATATCCTGATGATTTCTCACCCCTGTTCCAACTCACACAGCTTCCAGTGCTGCACATCCACACACCTGTAACACGGCACGAGATGCATCAACTGCCTGTGTCTCACTATCTTTCTGCTCATAATAACAATCCACAGGGTGGGGTTTTTTCCTTTGTAAATATTTATAAACATTCTCGTTTTACAGATGCAGGAACAGAGGCATCCAGGTCTGTGTCTTGCCCAGATCTCGACTGGAATTGGGAATAGAGGCTGCTTCCAAGCGTAGTAGCACTGCTTGGTTTTCCTCCCTCCTCCTTTGCACTGCTTGGGGCAGGACTGCTGAAAATGGAGATCACGAGCATCTTTAAGGAATGGCAGCTGATCCCCAGGTACAGCCAGAGCACTGCTGGCAGGTGTTTTAGCCCAGCAATGCCACCCCTTTGCTCCCTTTCGCTGATTCTGTACCGTCTTCAGGCTCAACATTCCTTAAATTAGACCGCGAAGATTCCCTCACGTGCATCAATAGTTTAATTAACTTTAACATCTCCCTCTCTGCTAAATTTTCAAACCTAGGTTGCCCAATCCACTCTTTCTTTGATAAACAATAAATATAAATGCTGGGGTGATTAGAAAAACTACTGTCATTTCTGTATTCTTCAAACAGGCTTCTAGTGGAGAGAAGGGGAGGGTTGATGCAAGGGAGCATTTGAGGGCTCATACAAAGAGAGTTCACAAGTTGAAATGTCTGTCCTTAAACTGTGTTTGCCTTATCTGCACCCAGAATGTTTCTCACCATCAGCACAACTCCAGGTTTAAAAACTCTCTTGGTTTTCAGTCGTGCTATTTTGTGGGGTGGGGTTCTGTGCTCCGGTTTGGTTTTAATGACCTCCTGGTTTTAAATATTCTACCTGTTTGTGTTGTCCCCATGCATGAGGTGACAGGAAAGGCTGTTAATGTTTAAACCTTTGTCATTTTCACCTCTTCTTCTCTCTTTTGTGATGAAAGAAGTGGCACTCGATTTTAAAGCGGACACAAATTAAGAAGCATCTAAGGATTAGTCCCTTAATTACAATAATCCTTAAAGGATTATTCAGAGATTGGCCCTTACTAAAGTTTTAAACTTAGCCATGCATTTTAAATCAGGAGTAGACTGATCTGTGGCCCAGCAACAAAAGAGAGGGTTCAGCCTTGAGCATGTTTGCATAAATATATTTAGCTTGAGAAAATAGTCTACAATGCAACCACTGGTGCAGGTCCTGTTCGTTACTGCTCAGCTGCTTGCCCAGTGAATCTCACGGCATTTTACCACTTTTCAGTAATTCAGTGTCCTGTTCCTGAAAAGAAACAACCGGAAAGGGGAGCTGCCTGACTGGTGTGAGTGTTCAGGTAAATTCCTTTCTACCATCCCTCGGCCTTGAGAGGGAGAAGTTGGTAAAATCCTCAGCTCTTTTTCTGGTCATGTGGATTCCCAGATCTGGAGGTCTCAGCTGCTTATTTCTGTAAACCAAAAGTTAAAATAAAAAATCTCAAAAACCTTCCAAATGGCAGTGATAATTTCACTGGCTGTCCCTGCAAGAAACATTTACAGAACTTTCATAAGCAATGTACTTAATTAATTAAGATTCCAGAAGCTCACGTCTATTAATCCTTCCATATTTTGGCCTGAAATTGTAAACAACTCTAATTTAACTGTTTCAGGGACAGAGAGAGGAAGGGAGGAAGGGAAGGGAAGAAGGAAGGGCAGAAGGTAAATGATCTTCTACTTTTTTCCTAAATTGTTCTGTAACCCTCAAGCTTTACCTTGGCTCCTTCCAGAAGAAGCCAGAACTACTGCCAAGTGGCTGAGAGGATAGGTCAAATGAAGAATGTTTATACATAATTGCACCCATTTTGGCCCAAGGAATAGATAGTAAAATAATTAATAGCTAAATATTAATTTAGTTCTGCTGCCTCTTTGTCCTGAACATCTTTTTTCTCATCTACATCTTCCATTCTGTCCAAATCTCATCCTAGTACTCATTGTTTACCAGTTAATTTCTCTTGTTACACTTCATAGGAAATCTTTTTCCCACACTAAGAAATAAAATCATTATGTCAAGGTGGGGCTCAGTGGGGTCAGAGGGGAACACTTCTCCTACAAGCAAAGGCTGAGAGAATTGGGATTGTCCAGCCTGGAGAGCAGAAGGCTCTGGGAGATCTTTAATCAGTCCTTTAATAAGTAGTCCATTAAGGAGCACTTTAATAAAAACCATGGGGACAGACTTTTTAATTGGTCCTGTTGCAACAGAACAAGGGGTGACAGTTTTAATCTAAAATAGGATAGATTTAACTAGATATAGGAAATAAATGTTTTACAGTGGGGGTGGTGGGACACTGGCACAGGTTGCCCAGAGAGGTGGTGGCTGCCCCATCTCTGAAACATCCAAGGTCAGGTTGGACACAGCCACCTGCTGGGGTTGGAGATGTCCCTGCTCGTGGCAGGGGGGCTGGACCAGATGGACTCCAAAGGTCCCTTCCAACCCCACCCATTCCGTGACTCTATGAAAACCGCTCAGCCTGCATTGTCCTCCACCAAATGCTGTTCCCAGACAAAATGAGGGAACAGATAATAATAGTAAATAGCCTCAAATATTGAAACTAATTTTCCTGTTCAGATTCATGTTCTGCTAGGATTCTCTTCATACACTGCCCTGTGTTGCACCAGAGAATTTTCCTGTGCTCATTTCTACCCAGGAATGTCTTTGCCTCCAAAAGAAATTACACTGTGCCTTTGTAGCTGCTGAATACATCTCCTGTTATTATAGAGCAGCTTAACCTGAGGGCTGTGTATCTACAATTTTAATAACTTCATTGTACAGGAGCAGTTTGTATTTTAGGGGACTTCCTATTCCCATTTCTCTGCAGCATCTATGGGCAAATCAGTGCAGAGAAAGCCACCTTAGAGTTCCTAAAGTGTCTTTGCCCAGGCTCTGTTCTATAAAACAGTCCTGTGAAAATTAAACACCTACAGGTATTGAGGGGACAAAAATGAATTTCGAAATGATGTGACATATTATAAATTATGGTGTTAAAAAATGATCCTGAGAGCTGTATCTCCCATGGAAACAAATCATTGTATGATCAGAAGTTTTCAAAAACTGAGCCTGTTAAATTCTAAACATTGTGCCCCTGCTCTCCTTCTGCTGCAATCTTGATTTGTTCCCTTCTGCTTTGATTTTCTCTGTTGAAAGCTCACATGAAAACATTAGAAGCCAAAGATAGCAATAAAAGTTAAAACACACAAAATCTATGCAGCCAAAACTCAAGAATTTAGGTTTTTATCTGTGTTAATATTTGATTGCATCTTAGACAGCGGCTGAATATTTTGAGAATAGAAACGATTCACTTGAATATGTCTAATGGCAAATGCAGCACATTGAAAACTTTTCCCTACATTATTCCACAGTAACTACTGACTAGAAATAAAGTGATAAAACAGTTAAATAATTTTTGGGAATATTTTAGAATTTATTTATATTTTTGGCTAGTTCACAGGGTAACAAAGGATTTTATGCAGGGTGATAAAGGAATTACCTTTCCTTATTTTGCCCAAATCTTAAGAATGAAAGCAGTTGGTTTGGTAATAAGCTTAAAGAAAGTTCTTTTGAAAATTAGTTACACATGTCAGGTCCTTATTTAGGGTAAGATTCCAGTCATTGATACTTGAGATTAAGGCAGAATAATCCACACATCCACCAGGAAATCTGCATTCTAGGGAGCATTTCCCGTACATGCTGCAGGAATTTGGAGGAAGTATGTGGGAAAAGCAATAAGCTCTCAAAAGCAAAACTAATTTTAAATGTCTTTGAAAGCAAAACAACAAAATTCCTGTGGCTTTTTATGCTTTTTTTTTTGTATGTACATAAAAAATTAGTTGAATTTATCTTTTCCTTATGTAATTGAAGAAAAATACAATCTTCAGGCAACCTCGCATTGCTTTCAAAATCAGATCATGATAATGTCTCTTGCTGTGGAAATGCTTTGCTTTCTAAAGCCAACACACAGGTATTCAAATCAAGTCAAAATATATTAACTACAATTATTTTTTGAAAAAATTATTACTTGAAACACATTTTTTACACGTTTACCTAAAATATGTTACTTCATTTTAAGGAAAAGCTATTGTGAGGTCAATATTAAAAACAAGTAAAATGAGCAGGTGTTTCAGTTTTTTTAATCAAACCTTTTTATATAAGAGGTGTTTTTGCACTAAAAATGTAGTTATGAGTATAATTTGGAGAGCTTTGCTACACCACCCAGTTGTTAACAGCAGGTTTTGGGTTTTTCTGTCCATCCTTTTTCTGCATAAAGGTTTTCAGAGGCAGAGCAGGGCCAGCAGAGCTCTGGGAGCACATCCCACAGTGAACAACGTGGAAGGGCAGCAGTGATTTTAGCATTTGCCCAGCCCTCTGCATCTGCTTGGAAGAATATTGGTAACTGCAGCTGATTCTCCCCAGAAATCTCCTCCTGGATTAAATGGAGATTTGTGTTTAAGGCTTATTTGTGAGCTGTAAATCAGCTCTTTCTGTGCACAGGTTGCAATAATTATTCTGAACAAGGAGTTCCGACAGAGGTAGAAAGTCTGCTCACATTTCCAGTGTGAAATGTGGGAAATCCTGGATGTCTGTAAAAGATGGAAGTGATGGTGGGAGGTGGAAATGACTTGGCTCTTGGAGGGGAAGAGAGTGTGGGCTTTTGACATGGATTCCCCTTGTCAGTGAAAGCCAAAAAATGTGGAGTATTTGAGAATTCTGCCACTGGATGAGATTTGCCTGAGCTTTAGGAGTAGGGAGTGAAGTGAGTGCTTTTCCTTGGCCTTCTCCACCTCCCCAGGCAGCACAGAATCCCAGGACAGCTGGGGTTGGAAGGGACCCCTGGAGATGCCCACACTGACCCCCTCACCATGGCAGGGTCACCCAGAGCAGGTGACACAGGGGCACATCCAGGTGGGATTGGGGTGAATCCTGAGATTCCTCAACTCCCTGGGCAGCTGTTCCTGTGCTCTGCCATCCTCCATGGAAAGAAACTCATCCCTGAGCTGAGGTGGAGCTCCCTGTGTTTTAGTTTCTAACCTTTGCACCTTGTTCTGCTGCTGAGCACCCCTGAGAAGAGTCTGGCACCATCCCCTGGCACTCCTTGGAGATATTTATGTGTATTAATGAGATCTTTTCTCAACCTTCTCTTCTCTAGACTAAACAGCTCCCTCAGTACACTTTAGATTTATTTCTCGAGAAATACAGGGTGAACCCAAGCCAGCAGGAAGT
This sequence comes from Drymodes brunneopygia, assembly GCA_013400955.1. Taxonomy (NCBI): domain Eukaryota; kingdom Metazoa; phylum Chordata; class Aves; order Passeriformes; family Petroicidae; genus Drymodes; species Drymodes brunneopygia. The sequence goes on along the minus strand of VZTZ01045089.1, from coordinate 474,227 downwards.
GGACAAGATCACGAATTTCCAATTTCCAGACAACTGAAGAAATGTTTGTTACCAGACAACAATTTTGATCCAGCAGGGGAGCAATATTTAGTGACTCTGTTAAGTGCCTGTGTCCTCCCTGGGAATGGCACTGCTTTGGGAAATGGAAAAAAGCTTTATTTCCAGCTTTGCCACCTGGCTCCTGACAAACCACATCCCCTCCTCCTGCCAGTGCTCCTACTTTTTATTTGTGTACCACATTCTTCACTACAGAAACTTTGTCCTACTGCTTGGTTGTGCAGTGCTCATCACAGTGGGATTTTGATTTTGGCAGGAAAGTCTTTTTAAGAACATAATGTAATACAAGTAATAATAAGAAATAATATGGAATACACCACTCCCCAGGACTAGAATAAGAGGTTACTACAAATTCACTCTATTCAGTTATGCATGTCTTTGCAAATTGACAGAATACAAATAACGTTTTCCCTGCACTCCCTGACCTATTTTCTAATCTGTTTCTGCTTTCAGAAAAGACATAATAACTGTCTTATTTTTACTCACCTTTGTGACCTTGATTCATCTGTGCTGTTCCTTTTGTCCTCATCAAATCAGCTTTAGCACTGGGAATGACTCTTTAAAGAGAGGACACGTCCTGCATGTGTTGCTTTTTCATTCCAGGCTCTGTGTGTGTGTGTCTTCATCACCCTATTTACTATAACAATTAATTACTTTGTTTTTGTCAGCTGACTGCAGAAATATCCATGTCAGTATTCACAGGATTGATATCCTTTAATGCCTCTCTTAATTTTCACAGTGGCCCTTAATTGTCACCAGACTACTCAGCTCTTTGTGGGAAGACCATTTACTCTCATGAGCACTTCATTCTTTCCCTGCACCACCCTAAAAATTCCGGGTCAGTTTATTCTAAAATTTAACCCATGATCCAGGAATGCCCATAAAATGGACATTGGGAGGGGAAAAATGCCACGAGATGATTCCCAGGATGAGCAGCAGTTGGAAGAGTTAGACTGGTTTTGTGCAATGGGAAGATGAACATTTTATTTCAGTATTCAAATCCTGAGTTTTAAGTTCTGGAAAATACTGATGTTTTCTTGGCTTTCTGTCCAACAGTTTGTCGAGATTTTTTTGGGTTGGTTTTCGTTTGTTCATTTGTTTTTGTGTGTGCTTTTTAAAAATTTAAATATTTTAAAATTTGTTCAATGAAAATAAACAAAAACCTGGAATTATGCCCCAGTGTGACCTCAATGCAAACAGAAGCAGAGTTAATACTTATTCTTGTGTCATTCAGAGCAGCCTGTGGATATTTTAAAGCAATTTTCATGTGGTTGTCACAGTTTTTAAGGGATTCCGAACTCACACCCATCTTTTGAAACCTCAGCTAAGAGAGGAAGTGGACTTAGTGCAGGATTTTCACTGCTTGAATGTTTAGGTACAGGTGCTCTTGCAGATTGAAAACATTAGGGAGTAACCAAGAGGAGATTTCCCTCTTTTCAAAGGAGAGTTGAGAAAAATTGAGGAAATATCACCAAACACCTGCCCCATCAAGTGTGATGCCATATACCACACTGAGGCCAGGCACTGCAGTGCAGGGGACACTTGAAATTATTTCTGTGAGCAAAACTTTTGAGGTTTTGGTGCTGGCTTGCCTCCCTCTGCTCAGCCTTTATCAGACCTGCTGCTGCCTGTGCTATCTTCAAGTGGAAAGTTAAATGGGACTAATGCACAAGCCATGGAACCTCAGCACACCATGTCAGAAGGCAGGGCCACCCAAAAGTTCATGCTAAGTAGACTGCTCCACTCAACCACAAAGTGCCATAAAGCACCCACAACTCATTCAATGGAACACTCCAGACAGGGGGCAAAAGTGCTTCAGAAAAGCAGGTTTTGCTGCAAGCTGCTATAGACACATTTTTCATTTCATCTTTCACCAAATCCTTTATCACCAGGGCGAGTACTGTTCAGTTGTTACAGGAGATTGGCTCCCTCCTGAAAATGTTCTTTTCAGCCTGTTTGCTGATGTCAAAAACACTGAACTGCTGTGTCTCTGTTGCACCTTTACAGAGGTGAAAAGGAATAAAGGCTTGGAGTCAGCCCTGTCTGATAAAAAAAACCCCAAACCAAAACATGCACATCTAAAGAACCCTTTATTCCAAAGTGAACTGTGCTGTATTCATCAGTGTAGATGCATCGACTCAGCCCTCCACTTATTTAAAGTGGGGTTTTTATTTGCTAAATCAAGTGAAGGCAAGAACTTACAAAAGGCTCAGGGTTTCAGGGAGTTTTTGCTTCTAGATTGATAATGGTTATCATCACCAGAAGCTGCATCCAAGTAGAATTACAAGAAATTATCTGACAGTTCATTATGTGCCTCAAACAACTTAGGTGCTGTGAGTGGTTCTGGCAAAACCAGTATTGTACCCTCTGCCCTCAAACAACCCATAAAACAAACAGCAGTCAGCTTTGGTGCTTTGGAGTGTTTTATTCAACAGCAGAATTCCCACTGCTCCATTTCTCAGCAGGACATGGATGCCCTTTCTCCATGGCAAAGAGAAATGGGGGCTGTGCCAGCACTCTCATTCTCCAGGTTTATTTTTAATGTGTTTTTAGACAGCACAAGTTGCTTTGCTGGAATAGTTACTGCCTTTCCCTGGTTTTGCCATGTGCCTTCCATGTTCTCTTAAAATAGGACAACAATTGAAAACACTGGGGAGTGACCAAGAGGAGATTTCCCTCTTTTCAAAGGAGAGTTGAGAAAAATTGAGGAAATATCACCAAACACCTGCCCCATCAGGTATGATGCCATATGTCACACTGAGGTGAGGCACTGCAGTGCAGGGGACACTTGAAATTATTTCTGTGAGCAAAAATTTGGGTGTTTTGATGCTGGCTTTCCTTGAAAGGAGGACAACAGCCTTGAAAGGATGCTCATTCCAAAAGCCAAGAAGGAGAAGTCAAGAAGGAGAGTTCTGGGAATCACCAAAGCAGCTGGACGGAAATAATATTTTAAAAAACTATTTTTTTTCTATTTATTCCCTTAAATGAAATAATTGGGTGAAACCCAGTGCAAGACTTTCCTGTCCCCATCCCCTCAGCCCTGCCCTGGGTCAGCAGCGCTGGAAAATCCCCTCCCTCCTCGGAGGCTGCGCCGTGCCCCGTGCGAGAAAAGCTGGTTTTGCCCGTTCCGTTCCTAATGGACAGGTGTTCTGCACAAAACCCTCGCTGACAATCGGCCCTAATTAGCACCTTCATCAGCAGCCTCCCCAGCGAGCCCGCAGAATGAGCCCCGGGCCGGCTCATCGCCGGAGGTGAGCCCTGCGGGTCAAGGTTGAGGGGCAGCCTGAGGATGCTGTGCCTGGGCTCTGCTTTCTCCATGAATAGACAACTTCAGTCCCCGCGATTGTCAATCTGGCACCTTTCAAAAGCACTAAATTCACTTAATTAACAGGCGGGGGGGGAAAAAAAATAAATAGCCTTCCCTAGCAACTCTTGCATGGAATGGCACTTGTGTTACCTTACATTCTGAGCACCTAACCCTATTAGCATGGCATTGTGTGCTCCCCTTGGAGTGCCTTTATGGGCACACCAGTCTGAACGTGCTCACTAATGTAATACTGGGAGCTCTGGCAGTGTTTGCAATCCAATCGACATTACCAAGTAGAATTTATGGCTTTTAAAATAATTTTTATTTTCTGTTTTCTGTTGTATACTCCTAATTTCACAGAAGAGTGTTTTTTCCCACATTAATATTCCTTTCTTTTCCCCTGCAATTAAATCACTTTCTCCATTGAATTTCGTGCTTTCCCTGGTCATTTTGGCATTTTCCTTCTTCTTTTTTCTTCCTTTTTTCTTTTTTTTTTTCCGTTGGCACAAGGCAACACTTTGCATTGCTTGTTCTCATGAGGGATCAGTTTATTGTCTGCTGAATCTAAAACGCAGCACAAAAACATATCCCTCATTTTCTTTCCAAAGAGATGCAGGATTTACTAATTTGTACAATAACATCATATGGAGATAGTAATTACCCATTTTTGTCCTGTTCTGGGTGTGATTATTCAGAGTTGTGCAATTCTTAGGGCTACAGGCACGAAGGAGTCTGCCCTTCACACATTTTTTTAACAGTAGTAGGTAAGTGGAGTTTTCCTGGTTTAAAATTCAGATTTCTCCAAAAGCTCTTAATAGAATCTCTTAATACTGTTCTAAGTACCTGCATTTATTCCAGTAGGTAAAGTTTTCCAATTATAATGTGTTTACTTTTCAGGTTGGAGTGGATAATTATGCTCTAGATCAGCTATCAGTGAATAACCAAGTTATCCTTGGCAACTTTGATTTTTTTTTTTTTGGTCCTAAAACATCCTTTTGATTCTCCATTTTCCTTCTCCTTCCTAGAGCTCTCTCTGTTCTGTGTCTCTTCTGTCGATGAAAATCTGGAAAGGACATTCTCAGCTCTGAAAGTTTGAGGTGAAAGCTATTCTGAATTTAAAAAGTATTGTCAGATGGTGCTTTCTGATCAATGGCAGCTATAAGAGGTTTTTCCCTCAAGAAAACAAGGTTATCCTCCAGATACCTGATGAATTATCTTAAAGATGACAGGGCAATACTTCCCATGGTGGGACTACTTGCTTTTGGGGTCAAAAAACCCCCATTTTTTTGCATTACCCTTATTAAAAAGGCTTTACAGTAATAAGGTGTTGTTCAGAGAGGGCACTGCCCTCTAACACATATCAGATAAAATCACAATCAATATCAAATACATTGATTTTACTGTACAGTAAACCTAAGTATGGCAGCATTGACCCTCAGTGCGACAACTTGAGGACTGACTGGACCTGATTAGCTCCTGATCTTTTTCTCTTTTATTAACTTTATTTTTATTTTTCCCCTCTCTCTCAGGAAATATGTTTAACATTGATGAATCTGGTATAAAATTGTAGGTACTTTTTAAGCAATGAAGAATGCCTTCAAACCATAGGAATATACTGATTTTAACACCAGAGGGGTGAAATAAAAAGTACAAAATTCTGTTCTAAATTAAGTTGTGAAATACTTTCTAAGTGAATTTTAATTAGTGAATCATTCCTGGCCCAGGATTCCAAGGCTGCTTTTAGCTGGCATTTTGTCACTGCTGTTCAGTGAATGCCCAACAGGAGTTCTTTCCGAAATTTGCCTTGCCTGCCTACTTTGGTAGCAATATTTCAGCAATATGTCTTTTGTCACAAGGAATAGGGAAGAGGGGGTTTCCTGGAATTTTTAATGCTTGCTAATCCATCAGGAAAGAGCAGTTCCTTGTGCCTGAGCAGCTCAGGGATCCCCCTCTCCTGGGGGTTTGCTCTTCGTGCTGGAGTAGATGATAATGCTCTAAATCAGCTGTCAGCGAATAACCAAGTTATACCTGGCAACTTGGATTTATTTTTTTTTTGTCCCAAACCATCCTTTTGCATCTCCGTTTTCCTCCTCCTTCCTAGAGCTCTCTCTGTTCTGTGTCTCTTCTGTCGATGAAAATCTGGAAAGGACATTCTCAGCTCTGAAAGTTTGAGTTGAAAACTCATCTGAACACAAGAAGTATTATCGGATGCTGCAGGACTGACCCGTCCGGGGTCACACCCAGGTCCCCCCTCGTGTGTTATCGGTTCTGTCGGCTCTGTTATCGTCCATCACAGCATTTCCATTTGTGAGGGATGCTCGGTGAGCTCCGGGCGGGATTCCCTGGGATCGGGGCACATTTCCAGGGCAGCCTGGAGTCCCCAGTCCTGCCCAGCGCAAGGGAGGCATGCATGCCCTGGGGCAGCAGCACATTTCCTGCTCACACCCTTCAGGCACAGCAGGCTTGCAGAAGAAATCTCTCTCTTCTAAGATCACTCTTTTTTTTTCCCCCAACAAGCCCTTTTTACCTTATCTGCAGTTTCTCAGAGATTTTCCTCTCAATCCTCCTTGTTTCTGTTATTCATTGTCTCTGTTGTATTCAAAGCTGACCTGGTCCAAACCTCCACTCCTACTTCCAGTTGCTTTTGGCATCTCTCTGCTTTCTCCTCTCTTCAGTTCATCCTAGTGGATAAAAGCACCATGATTTTAAAAAATAAAATGTAGTGTTCAGCCAAAAACGTCACCACGGTACCTTAAAGAATGCAGTGATCTTCAACCAGAGCAAAACTCACTGAGCATCTGATGGAATGTCACCAAAAGTCTCAAAATCTGTCATTAGGCAAAGAATAAAGAAAAAAAAGCATTTTGATGAGGTGTATGGAGGAAAATTAATGAGTAAAACCCAAGCAAAGTGGGTAGTGCTGAAGTTTTATGACCAAGAGATGGACTAGAAGTGTGTTGGTAGGAAAACTGGGGATTTTCTGGTAGATATTTCAAAACACATCACCTGCTGCCTAAGCATCTGTAAAAACCAAGACATGAGGTGCAACTACATTAGAGGTATTCTGTATCTCTTGCTTTAAGCTGTTTTCTAATTTGTGTTTCTATGAGTCTGAGAGCAGTCTGGACTCAATACCATCAATTCTTTTAAGCATTTTCATTTTAGTTAATTTTTCACTTTGTTAATTTTGAATTTAATTTGTGCTTGTTGTAATCCCGGGGCTCCAAAAGATAAATAATGTAACAATTAAACAATGATGCACAGATAACTCTTTTATTCCTTACCATGAAACTCATGTGACTGACATGATTTTGGGAGATTGATCTCTTGGACAACACTGGGCATTGTGAGAAAACTCTTCTAGGAAGGAACACTGCAGCCCTGTTTTACCTTCCCTTACTGCCAAGGACAGGCTTCCCCAATTCTCGATTTGTCCATTCATTCCCCCACTACAGCTCTGAGTAAATTGGAATCAAATTGGATGTGCACCTGTTAAATCACATCTGTGCACTGCAACTGATGGAAAAAGAGGTCCTGATTTGCCTCCAGGAGAAGGATTAGCAGAACTCCACTTGGGCATGTGGCTTTCAAATGGGATTTTCTTTGTGGCACAGCACTAAGTGAAGGCAGTGACTGAATTTTACAGCTCTGGAAATTATTAGAACTTTTCTTTAAAGCAGGAAAGTCTAAGAGCAGCCAAAAAAGATTTTGGGAAGGATCTGATCACTTGAAATTGCATAAAATGTTGGTGCTGTAGATTCCCAAGAAATGAGATTTTTATGCCTGCTGTGGGTTTCTCTTGGGCTGAAATTGGATGCATTCTTTGATAAATGGGCCCCCAAAGAAGAAACAGGTCCACAGTTGTGATAAACCAGCTAATTTTTAATTCAGATTTTTGAATCTGAATCCACAACTGAAAACAAGGCCATGGCATGGGAATGAAGAGGAATATTTAGCACCAAGTCAGAAGTGGGTTTCTGAAAATAAGAGGTTGTCAAAGTTATGGTGAACATGCACAAATTGCAAAATATCAGCAAGTCTTCTGTGCTGCAAACTGATCTAAAGCAGCTTTCCTGTTTCCCCAGCAACCCTGAGCAATGCTGGCTTGTTTCTTTGGGAGTAAATTAAATGTGACTTTCAAGTAGTTCATTATTTCAGTGGCCACAATGCCTTTTGGGAGCAAGGACTTCTGCTAAATCATATTGGGATTTGCTGCACTTCTGAAGGGAGGCAGATAAAGGATTGCTGCAGAAACAGTTTTCAGATCTCGTGCATTTTTTTTAGAAATAACAAAAATTATGTTTCTATCGATACAGGGAAAAAAAAAAGAACAAAATGTATTTGCAGTGAAGAAAGGTTAGATATTGTTGGGTGCTGCAGGTGGAGGTGCACAACCCTCAGACACAGCTCCACCTCCGTGCTGCCTCTACATCAGGCAGGAATTTTCCTCTCAGAGGAAAAGACAAAAGTTTTTTTTAATTCAGTGACTACACACTTTTAAATCTGGGTTTCAGCCTTACACTGTTGCTTTGCCTGTCCACCTGTGTTACCTCGTGATTCACTTAGAAAATTCACAAATTCACTTAGAAAGTATTTCACAATGTAATTTAGGACAGAATTTTGTACTTTGTGTTGTCGCCCCTCTGGTGTTAAAATCAATATATTCCTGTGGTTTGATGGCATTCCTCATTGCTTAAAAACAAACTGAAATTTTATACCAGATTAATTAACATAAAACAGATTATCTGTGATGGGGGAAAAGTAAAAAGACAGTTGAACTGCACCTTCTTGAACACAAATCCTTTCAGGTTTGGTGGGGACTGAAGTTGTTTCAGTTAAGGTTGGTGGGAGGTCAACAGAACTTCAGGTTAATCAGTTCAGATTTAGTTTTATGTTGGGATGAAACCCACTCATCTTCCTTACTTTCCAGGCTGGGAGAAAAGCATTCAGCTTTGGTGCTTTATTTAGTGGAATAGAATTAGAAAGGAAAGTGGTTTGGGGAGGTGATTTTGATTGTTTGGTTGGTTTATGTTTTTTTTCCTCAAAATAGATGTGTTTGCTGGGAAGAGTTTATGGTAAATATTTTTTTTAATGAAGGCAAAAATCTGTCATGAAAAAAAAAAGTTGTTTTTCTAACCAATTATATAATAAAAAACCCATTTTTCACTTACAAGCAGTGTCAAGGAAGTGAGATTATTGTCCAAGCAGTGCGGATCATGCCTGGTCCTGGCTGAGCTGATCACATCACACAAATTCTTGAGTGCATAATATTCTGTTCAAAAGGAGTTTGAATGGAAATAGCCACGGCAGAGAATGGAGGAGCCATTAATGATGACATGGAATATTACATCTCCCATCACCATAATTCATTACTTTTCTGAAAAGTTTGCTGGGCTGGAGTCTTGTTCTGTGTGGTCAGAAGAGCTGCTTTAGTGAGAACCATGATCATCAGTTGATTTTCCAAAGTGTGATTGGTCCAGAAAGACATCAATTCATAAAAACAGAGAGTGAGGGTGCTTCACATGCATGGACTTGGTAGAGAAATGTCACAGTTGTCAACATGACATTTTCTTTTCATAATAACTTACTTTTACTTCTTAGGAATTTTTTTTTAAATATTGAGAAATGTTAACAAAAAAAACCCCAAAATTAAATAGCATATCTCAAAATCATCAGAGCTTCAGACTGACAAGCTGCATATTTTTCAGATTATTGATGTGGGATGATTTTAAAATGTCAAAATTTCCATCCCATTCAGGAAGAAAATGTTGAAATGGAATGAAAAACGAGAGTGATGCCATTCCCCTCTTGAAAACTCGGAGCTAAAGATTCTCTGATAAAGGGCAGCCCTGTATGGAGACAGTTCTTCTCCCAAAGAAAGCCACTGCACCTGGAGCTCCACAAATCCCTGAGCTTTGCCTTGGCTGCAGATTTGGGGCTGAGATTGCAGGGGGAGGTGAATCCCACCCTGACACGTGGCAGCCAAAATTGTCATGGAATTGTGGAAGGGTTTGGGCTGGGAAGGACCTCAAAGATCACCCACAGGGCCACCTTCCACCAGAAGTGGTGCCAAACACTGCCCTGGTGAAACCCAGCCCTGGGGTCAGTCCCTGTCCCCAAATGGCAGCCGTGGGTTTGTCCCCCTGTCACCCTCACCCAAAACCCCAAGTCTGGCTCGGTGTCCCCGGTGTGAATATTTCTCCCCTGGTGTTCTCATAAGTGATTGCTTGTGGCATCTCCTGTCCTTATCTCGGCTGCTGCAGCCCCCTCATGAATATTCTGCCCATCTGGAGGAGTTTTCTCTATCATTGCCCATTAACAAGGGGGATAATCACTCATCCAGCTATCGGGAAGTCAGAGAAGGCCTTTCCTTGGGAGAATCCTGGGACACCCAGGGAGGTTAAATGTGCCTGACATCACCATCATTACTTCCCCCCCCCCCCCCCCCCACCCCGTGTAATTACTGTATTATAATAAAGTTGATCTGAGATAGAAAACAAGGTATTAAAGCCTTTTAGGGCTAAAAGACCACATGAGTGACTCCTTTACCTTTATTTAGTGGTGGGACAAAAGGCATTTTTGGGCTGATGCAGACAAATGAGGATTCTGTCACCAAGCCCCCAGGAAGGTCACAAATGATCACAGAAATGATGTTTTATTGCACAGCTGCTCCGAAGAGAAGTTGCTCCAGTGTAAATGCAAAAGGGAGGGGAAGGTCTAGTGGTGCCTCATTCCTAACAGCAGCAGCACTGAATTCCAGGGTCAGGCTGGAAAGTCTTCACCTCTGGAGAATTTTAACTGTTTAATAACATTAATGAACTTTACCTGTCTTTTCTCAGCTGCTCCAGCACAATTTAGCCAAGCTTTGAAAAGTCAGTTTGCCAAATCCATTCCTGTACATTGGCAGAACTCAGGATTTTTGCAAAAGTGACTCACCCTGTGCAATTGGTATAAATGTAACTCAAAACACGCTCAGTGACTCCAATCCTGGCTGTTCTGGGTCTTGCCAGCACTGCAGCAGAGTCAGTGAAACCAGCTGACTGCTTCCACTTAGGTTTTTAACACAAAATCAAGTTTTCTTTAAATTCCATTGCTCATCTCAAAAAAAAACCAAAACAAACCCAAAACCCAAAAAACAATCAGACAAAAAAACCCAAAACCCCAAAACAGCAGCATTAAAAAAACCACCAAAAAACCAAACCAAACCAAAAACAACCTAAAAAACCAACCACAATGACAAAAAACCCCAACAAACAAACAAACAAACAAACAAACAAACAACAAACCAAAAAAACCCAAAAAGCAAGCAAAGAAACCCCACCCCACTCCCAATAATATTCAGTTGCACAAACATCATTATTGCTGTGGCTTTTCCTGCTGGAAATTTGAGAAAGGACCATGCAAAAAATGAGAAAGAAACTGTTTCTGGCACGAGGCAATATCCTTGAGCCAAGATTGGAAAGAGCTCTTGCTCTGGAACCTGCAGTTTACTGTTGTTCACTCCGGGGCCTTTCCAAGTTATCCTGTTCTGTATCTGCATGGAAAGTTTCAGTCTGGTGCCTGTTTTCCAATTTTATTTCCTTGCAAGTGATTATTTGGGCAGGAACCCATGGTTTGAGGTACAAAATCTGATCTCACTGTGCAGTATTTCCCTATTTCGCGGGCTTTAAGAAACTGCCACAGTTATTTCTTATTTGTCTCTCACAATTAACATTTTTCAGTTCATTTCAGGGCATCGTTGGCTGCTGATTTCTCCAGTCACCGGATGCAGTTGTTCACTGCTGGGTGTTGCTGTTTTTGAGAGCCTTCTCCGGGGCACAGAGGTGACACCTCATTACTGACACACAGCTCCTGCCAGCAGCAATTTGCAGCGTGTAAAATCTGGTCATAATTGAGGGAGAGAAATGTGTAAGGGATTGTTGGAGTCATACTTGAGCAAGAAAGCTTTCAAGAGGAACAGAGTGGGAAAAGAAATGGGTGTAATTCCTGGTAAATATGATATTCTGTCTTAAGGATCAGTGGGATGTGGCAGCTCAGGTGCCATGGTCTCAGAAATGACTCTGAATTGAAAGTCTGAGGAAACGACAGTGGGAGGCAAACACAGACAGACACAGCCTGAAGCTGCCCAAGCTGACTTCAAGGTTTTCCAGCCCTGACTATTCTGTGATTCTGTGATTTTATGAATGTCTAATTTGCAGTAACATAGGACAATATCCATATTACTCAACCCCATCTCTAGGTGTAGGGAAGCCTCATCTGACAGAGTTTATGCAGCTTACATGTTACCTTCATCTGCAGAAATAAAAAAACGGAAATATCAATCATGTACCTATGAAGGGGTTAAATGGCAGATTGGAAAACAAATATACTTGATCAATTCCATTTAATGCCATAATGAATAATCACTTTCCCAGGCAATATCACTGTAATAACAACCAAAAAAACCCCAGCTGTTCACTGGGCCCTACAGGTTTTACCAGAGCTCCACCACAACACCACCCTGCTGCAAGTGAAACTCAGGAGCTGCATTCGTTTCCTTTCAGATTGCCCCTTTCCTGCCTTTCTTCCCTTTTGAAATTCAGTGTGGAGGATGAAACTACATCTCCCATGGAGCAGTGCAGGCTCCTCCCTGCCTTCGAGAAGGGTTCGGGGCAGCAGTGACAGCAAAGACTTTCTCAGTTCATCTTTTGTCAGTGTCTGGAATTCATCTCACAAACTCTTTTTGGGTTTGGAAATGTATTTTTCGAGTTCCCCTCTCTTTTATGGATTTTCTGTAGCATATCAAGGGCGGCTACACATGAGCATCTATTAAATGAGGCGAGCTGGGCAAGGAAACAAAATTAAGAGTGGCTAATTAACTCTGCCTTAAGTGTTAATACTGAGGGGTGTTTTGTAGGAAGATGGGCTGGGAAGCATCATGAAAAATGGATCCAAGGCTTTTTGTGTGCTGGGAGTTGTTTAGGAGCTCTCCTTCCTTGGGAGTTAAAGTCAAATATGTTCTTGTTAAACACTGAAAACTCAACACAACCTCACACAGTCAAGCAAAATTCTGGTGCTAAGACAGTCCCCGACATTTGGGCAGCTGGAAAGGTTTAGAAATCTTTATTCCTGCAGTGTTATACCTCATAATAACCTCAGCAAAACAAGAAAAGGATATGAAGGTATTGGTAATGTTCAGCCTAACGATTTCTTGAGAACCCCTGTAATTATTTCCACGAGCCCTTTCTGCAGCACCAACCCCTGCATTGCTGAAGTCCATTTCATGTTGCTTAAAGCATTTATGTAAATAATCCCAGTCAGGGGCGGTGTTTTGGTTTTGGTTTGGTTTTGAATCCTTTTGTACTTCTGATGGGGAGCTTTTGTCTCTGACTTTTCAACCTGCAAGCTGAGGAATACGTGCAGCATTGTCCTGCTCTTCATGCCTCAGCACACAGATCCACCCTCTGGAGCTGGCATGAACTTTGGGGACAGTTCCACTTTTTAAAGTCAAAACTCAGTGGGACTGTACTCATAAGTATTCCATGGAAGCAAGACAATCTGATGGAGTGGCCTTCAAATTCTACTTTTGAAATGCTGAAAGTTAAGAAATATAATTAAACTGCGAGTGCATTAACATTTATATAAAATATAAACCAAATGCTTATCCTGATTCACCAAACAAATTACAGTTTGAACATTATTAGAAAAAAAAAATCCCAGCTACTTATCAACAGCACCATTTGAAATTATTGCCAGTACTACAACTCTAAATGCATAAGATGCCTTAAATACAAGCCCTGAACATTTACATACTGATTCCATGAGCAAAGCAAAAGGTATTTGCCAGTAACAGTACAGGACTCAGCATTTTTATTGTCTGAGTAATCCTGGCTCGCTCTGATATGAAAATTCAATTATTTTAGAACTGGTCGTCTCATTAAATTTTGACAAGGAGCACAAGCTCAGTACCAGCTCCAGCTCTAAGAGGCTGTGGGAGCCTGACAGCTCCACGGTGAATTTTAAAATGTAGTATTTTTGCAGGACAAGATTATCTGACAATTTTATATTAAAAAAGAAAAAATTAATCAAATACATTGTAATATCCAACACTGCTAACTTGGCCTTTTTGTAGATATTTTTATGAAAATTTATTGCAAAAAAAAAAAGGAGTCCACTGTTTATTGCATCTTTTCCCCCAAGCCCACCTCCATGTCTTGTGCTCCACGATTGTGCTGGGGAAAAAAAGTGTCTTTATGTGAGCAGCAAATATTTAGCCACTCATTGTTAGCACTTTTTCCTTTCCTCAATGGAAATGTGTGTTTGCAATCATTTTTTAAAATATTATTTCCAGCAGTGGCAAATCTTTTATTTCAGCCCCATTTTTACCATCAGTGCTTTTAGACAAAAGGGGTTTTTTTGTCAGAAAATGTCAGTTTGTTGAAATGAAAACTTTTTTACAGGATCAGAGCACTTTGGGAAGACTTTCAGTGGAAAAGGCTTCTCAAGTTTAAGGTGATATTCCATGAACACCAAACCATGGCAATATTTTGATTTACAGCCCCTTGTGGCACTGACCTTGCCCCATCTGGACCATCCCAGCCTGGCCATGGAGCTGCTGCTGGCTGTGGCATAAATTTCCCTTATCCAACCCTGCTGGGGGTGTGAAACATTTCATAATCCACATTAATTACACAGCTGTGGGTGGGCAGCATGGAAAGAACCCAGCTCAGGATGAGATTTGGGAGAGTCCAAAGAGCTCCATGGCCTTTTAGCAGAGTTTTGCCATGCTTGGATGAGCTGTAGCAGACCTAGATGTGTTCTAGTTCCTGTGGAAATAATATTTAATTAGTTTGCAATTTAGAACAGCTCCAATAAAAATTTTTTCAGTGTTTCATCTCTTAAACTGCTTGGTGCTTGTGGCAAAAAAAGGTGGAAGAGAGCAGGAGAACAAAGGCTTGTTTTAGATCTTCTGCACCACAGGTCAGAGCTTCTGCCTTGGGATTCACAGCTCTGGGATTGGGGGTGCAGGGGGAAATTGAGCTTTGTTCCACCCCAAGCCAGAATGTGAGATCTGGGCCAGTCCTGGAAACACTTTATAGAACACAGGACACGATTTCCCTGTTCAGGTCTCACAAATCCTTGGATCACAGAGCTCTGAGCATTTTCAAGTGACTTATTGCAGCTGTTGAGCAGTGAGTGCACAGAAAGTAATTTGCTTCAAATTTGAAAAGCCACTGCAAGCAAATATTGATTTATTAAGCTTCTTCATGGCCGTTGCTCAAATATTACTTGAAGACACTCACTGAATTTTCAGAGTGATATTTCATCAAGCAAATAAATTTTTTTAAATTTGTGTGTTGCATTAGTTCTAACACTTTTTTCTTACTGCTGTAAAAGAATTCAGTAAATCAGAAAGTCTGTGTACTTACCACTGCAATATACTTATTACTGCAAATTTAGGATAATTATATTAAGGAAAGAAATCATTAAATATTAGCAACAATTAGACTCAATTATCTTAAAGGCCTTTTCCAGCCTAAACATTTCCATGATTCTATTGCAAGATCAATGCAAATGTTCCATTTAAGGTCAACCCCAGGATTTCTTGAGAAGAGACTGAAGGTTCAAACCTTTGTGGACCAGCAAAAGAGGATTTCTGTTAAAAATGTAAATAGCAGAATGACAGAGGTGTCCTCCCTGTGACAATCTCTAGAGGGAAGTGATTCAAGGGGACCTTGTATGGGAAATAGGAGATGTGCTGCCCCATTTATTGCTTAGGGCCAGGGACATTTGAAATACATACTTCCTAGAGAAAAAAAAGCAGTTAGAATTTTTTTTCTCCATATTTTAATTAACTTCTGTGAAGGTCACACATATCTCTATCTCTGCAATGCACAGAGTGTCAGTCATTTTAAAAATCTGGATATTTAGCATTATCTTGCCATTATGGTCCAACTTTTTTTTTTTCTTAATCCAAAATTCCACTTTAGTGATCAAATTAAAGAGATGACAAGCTCCCTGTCCTTACAAGGTAAGCATTTTATGTTTTATACTCAGATATATTCTGTGTGATATAAGATGAGCCTTCATAATGGGATTCAGTGCAGCTGAGTGCTAAATTATAGCAGCCTTATATCACAGAACATTCTGACAATGAGAGGAGAATTCATATCATGGCTTTAGGGAGAGAGGGAAATGAAGACTTTGCAATTAGAGTAGTAACCTAAAACTTTAAAATAATTTAAACAGTTTCTGAATACATGTAATGTCCTGCACTTATCTGGAGGCAGGATTGGCAGCTGTTTGAAAGGAGCCAAGTGAAATGTGGACAAGGTGTATGTTATGTCCTCAGAACACAGATCTGTCATTTTCTGCATTGTTCAGGGCTATGTTGGTATTGAATATCTCTTTCCCACAAATTCCCAGGCTCCATGCGAGGCTGGAGAGAAAACCAGTGTAATGCTATCGTTAAATTGATGGTGCATACAACTTCAGGATGGTCCTGACAACTGCAGCTTGTGAATCTGCCAGGGGCAGCCTCATAAGTGATTTTCAGAGACGAACGCTGAGCTATGGAGTAAAATAATCCTTCCCTTCAGAAGGACAGAACTGCAATTTTCTTGTAGACATAATTTACAGAATTATTACTGACAATTTTAGAATTCCTCTGGGTGAAACACTGGGGGCTTGAGAACAGAGTTTCTTATCCTTTTAAGAAGAGGCAAATTTTAAACAGACAGTGTGTCTGTAGCATCTGTGTGATAACTCAGGAGGAACCTGACCCAGAAAACCAGTGGTGGATTCATTTCCTTATTTAAATTTTCTGCCTGTTTGAAAGCTGAGGTGCTCTGTGATTCACAGCTTTGGATAAGATGTAAAAAGAGCTCAGGTTCATATTCTGATTTCTTCTCACGTAGCTTTGGAGTACAGTCAATAATGCATTTGGAACTAGGTTTTTCAGATGCTGTTTAGGAGATTTCCTGCCCTGATGAAACCCAGAAGTTCATGTAATTGTTTAGATTGCAAATCATAGTGAAAATGAAAAACAGAAAAGTGATTCTGTTGAAGTGTCAAGAAGGAAGAAAGGCATAAAATGACACTGATATTTGATGTTTAGACTTCCTGTGGAAAGTTGTTTTATGATCTCATAGGAACAAGAGAAAAGGGAATGGTGTTCAATATAGATGTCATGTCTCTGATTGGTTTAGACCCAATGCTCTGGCACATGAAGATGTCCACCAACATCAATGAACTAATTGAAAATCAATGTAATTAATTTCAGTGAAAGAGCTGGAGGTATCATTGTAAGACAGACTCAAAGGCCAGCTCAAAGCAAAAAGCCCTGTGCTTGTTTGGTTTCTCCCTGATATGAATGGAGGCATCAAACTTGCTTCTGGTTTAGCTTGGAAAATGTCTTTCACAATGGGCTGGACAACTTACAGGGTTGGACTGTCTGGTAGGAGGCAGCTTTACAAATATCAGTGCAATTCTCTCTGTTCTGTGTGAATTCCAACATCCCAGGATGTGGATGAGCTGCTGGGAGACACTTTCAGCTGCAGGGATGGAAGGACCAGCAGTTTTCCTTCCAGCTCTCCTGGCTTGAGTGATTTGACCCCTTCTGTTCACAGCTGATCCCAAGGTCAGAAAAAACTGGTTTGGGGTGGTGCCTCATAATGGACCCTGCACCAAAGTGGCTTCAATTTGATCTATTTCCACTCTGCTGCCTGAGGGTGACTCCCAGCCAGAGTCAGGATTGGAAAATACAACTGAAATGGGAAATGTGTCCTGGAACTGTCCTAGAGGGACCTCTGAACATGGACATGGACATGGAAGTGGAAGTGGAAATGGAAATGGAAATGGAAATGGAGATGAAGATGGAAATGGAAATTNATGGACATGGAAGTGGAAGTGGAAATGGAAATGGAAATGGAAATGGAAATGAAAATGGAGATGGAGATGGACTTGGATATGGACATGGACGTGGATGTGGACATGGACATAGACGTGGGAACAGAAATGGAAATGGGAATGGAAATGGAAATGGAGATGGAGATGGAAATGAAAGTGGAAGTGGAAGTGGAAATGGAAACGGAAATGGAAATAATGGAAATGGAAATGGAAATGGAAATGGAAATGGAAATGGAAATGGAAGTGGAAATGGTTGCAGCCATTGTGGTTTGCAGCAGTGCAAAGGATCCTCAGCTGGTTTCAATCCTTGCCTTTCAGGGAAATATTTTCAGGGGGACACAGGTAGCAGCCATTTAGGAGGATTTAATCAGGGCCACTCTTCCCTGCTCAGAATTCCCTCCCTGGAACTCTGCTTGGAGTCTCTGCTGAGCAATTCTTGCATTCATCACACCACTGGCAAGTCTGGTTTTGACAAAAACACCTGAGCTCGGTGCCGAGTTTTGGACACACCTGGACTTCCAGATATTCACTGGAAGAGCAGCACACATGGACCATGGACAAACCAAGCAATGGCCTTTCTTCAGGGAAGGCTAAATAAATGTAGGTGATGTCTAAATTCCAGTCACAAACCTGATAGGACTGAAAACAAGAGGGGAAAATGCGCTACAAAATACATTCCACATTCTGAACTCAGGAGCAGAATTAGTGGATTATACAACAGGGTTAACAAACAAACAAAAATCCTCCCATGCTAAATTACTCTACCAACATTCATCAAAAACTGCTTTGGTTGGTCTGACTTGAAATAACCTGACAATTCTCCATTAAAAAAAATTAAAAATTAAAAAATTGGAGAAAGCAATACTGAATAGATTCTGCATGGGTGAAGCAGCATGCAATGGAAACCAAGACAGAGCTGGAGAAATAATATAGTTCTGAGTAAGAGTAAAGTAGAAAGTTTTGCTGCCATATCTAATTTATCAAGAAATTAAATTGTTTAAACTCATCCTTTGTTAACCATACTGGTTTTAGGATGATATATAAAAGGTGTTTCAGGTGTGCCAGTAGGAAAAAATGAGATATGTTTGTGCTGATGCAGGTTTTGAGAATTGGACAAGGTGGGGTTTTCCCCTGTTGGCACTGGAATCTCAGGTAAAACAAACCAAACACAAACAGTTGTTAAAATAATCCATTATCTGCCATGTGCCAGATCTCTGAAATGTTATGGAGCTCTTCAAAGACTGGACACAGTGCTCTGATATCTTTTAACTGAGGAAATAGGGAGTTCAGACACAATAGCAGGAAATATAAATGCTGGATTTTTCACTTTTTAAAAAAGTATTTCACAGGAATCCTTTTTCTGATCTAAGGACTGGAATGTGTGATGTCCTCAGCCTGGGCAGGTGGGTCTGACAATTAATGGGAGGATCTCTCAGTGATTTTGTGAAGTACTTAATTTACATCAGTTGGTGGTGAATGTGAACCACAAAAACATTTGTCTCTCCCAGTGCCAGTATTTCAAACTCTACCTTAAATAGATAAAATTAAAGAATTATGGTTCATATTTTATTCTCCCTTTAAAACTGGCAGAATTTCAGCACAGCAAAGATCAGTTAATTGACACATACAGAGCAAAAATGAGAATCACGTATTTATTGTCCATTTTTAATGCTTTTTTTTTCCCTTTCTGAACCCAGACTCCAGGCCAGCCTCCTATCCAAGTTTTCCTTCATGCCTTATTGTCTATTCTGTTCAGCTATTTAAAAAATGTTGAATATCAACAATGGCTTTCAGTAGTGTATTGTCAACTTTTGTATGAAGCAATCTTGGTTGAATGAGAAGATCCCAGAGCTTATAGTTCTATCTACTGTGCTGCACTGCCTTTCTGCTTGAATGTGTGTGACTGATAACAGGACAAATTTCCACCTTCGTTATTGCATTGCAGCCACATAATTCATTTGCCAAAATCTTTTAGGGAATATCTTTATAACACATTGCACGAGACATCAGGTAAGTGCTTGGAAAGTGAAAAAAAAATGAGTACAGATCCAGCAGCTGCCTCGTCAAAATTTTGTTTGTTAATTGTAGATCTGCTTCTGCCAGGTTGTTTTGCAGACTTTCACAGTTTCGTGGGCAGCTCTGTGCCATGGCACATCTCTAGCAGAACATCTCTGCTCACACAAAGGAATTTGTACTGGATCTGCACTGCTGTTAAAATCTGAAGGGCAATATTTAGAAATATCTTGGTGGGTGGGGAATGTTGCAAATGTGTGCACAGCTTATGGGTTTTTCGAGTAACAGATTTTTGCCAATGTTATTGCCAATGTTCAAGTTTGTTTCTGTCCAGGATTTGTGGTACTAACACTGTTTCAAGCTTTTTTATTTTTTAAACCGGTTGTTAGCCTTCACAGTCTGATCTATTTTTATTTTGCATAGAGGATAACTGTAATTTAACTTCTATAAATCAGTCACCAGTGTGTCTTTGAATGATTTTCTGGACACTTTTTTCAGGAAATCCAAGGATTCCCCAGCAGTGCTCAGTTTATTCATTCATTTCAGTTAACAGGTGGCTAAGCAGGTAAAACACAAGCAGCTGGTTTCCTTTCATTCTCCACTCTTTTGTCGACAGTTAATGTCACTTTGGAAAGAATTCATTGGAGAGCTCGTTTTTCTAAATTCTTTGATTGCTGCAGTGACATCAAGGGGTGCTGCTGTACAGGACTTGGTCCAGTAAAGTAAATAAAGCAGAATTTCCATTGCAGCTTGTGTTTTGCTTAGGTTAGAAGAGCAGGATCTAGCTTATCACTAAAAATGAGTTAATGCCTTCACAATAGAGTTAACAGCATTTAGTTCGATTTTTTTAGGGTTTTACAGGGTAAGAAGAGGTGAAAACAAATTCCCAAAGGCAAATATCAGTTACCAGTTCTGAGTGGTCATGAACAAATTGATGCTGCTGAGTTTGAGTATCAGCCTGCAGGGACTGTGCAGTTCCATCCCAAACCACCCAAAACTCGGCTGGGGAGTTCCCTGCTGGGTGGAATTTGTAGGTATTGAGCAGGGTCCTGTTTGACACCCTGTTATCAGTTTCCCATTAATTCATCTGCTCGTCCCTTTGTCCCGGAGCCCGGGCTCCTTTCAGGGCTGGCTCTGCTTTGTCTGTGCCCTGTCTGCAGCACACAATGACCCTGCAGTACCTTGCACTCTGCCTGTCTGTGCCCCAGCAAAAAAAGCAGCACAGAAAACATCGTTTGGAATGGCAGCAATGTATGAAGTGCTCCTTATTTAGGGGTATTGACTCAATTATGTCCTTGTCAAATGCAAGGAAGATTTCTGTGTTTCGAAAAGTGAATCAAAAACAGCTTAAAAGATGATTTATTTCAGTGGAAATCCCAACTTGAGGGGAAAAAAATGCCATTTTTATACAGGTACTCTGATACAAACACTGGCAACATTATTTAGGGACAGCATATTAATAGTAAAGGTCTGCTTGCTAAATTGCTCTTTGGTGCCTCCCAGGTTTATAGTTTTACTGGTTTGAAAACATTGTACACTTGCTAATTCATGCTATTGTTATACTGATTACTGTAACAGTCAAAGGAAGGGGATTTAATGACAAATTTAATTATAAAATTGTATTTTTGCCTGAAGGAGTTCAGGACTTTAGTGTAGGCAGCATTACATATATGGCACAAGGACTCAGGCAGGGTAAAATGTTTGGCTATTTTACATCATAAAGTAGGAACTGATGTCATGCAGAGTCTGCACAGAAAAAGAATAAAACTTTATCTGGCTTTGTCTTTTGAATTACTCTCAGAAAGCTTTCTTTAAAAAGAAACAAATTTCCATCACTCTTTAAAATCAGTCTCTCTTTATATTTCAGACATCATCTTTAATGAGAGGAGATTCACAACTGGAAGAGCCTAAGAAAAGTTTCCTGAACCTCTGGAGGAAGATGAGAGAGCAGCAACAATCACAAAGGTACTTTGTGTTTTGTGTTTGTGTATTTGTGCTCAGTGCAGCTGGAATGTTTTCCATACCCAATTTGGAACAGGTTCCATCTCCCCAGAAGTGTCCAGCTGATCGGTCAATTGTTAAATTCATTCAATCTTCCTGCATTTAATTAAGAGATTTCAGCTGTTACTGAGTCAATACCTGAACATTCCCTCAGCCCTTTGGAATTATTCACATGTCCCTTGTGAAATACTGGTATTTTTTAGGTGTCATCATAACTGTGGTTTAAAACCCCACGGCATCCTGCCGGTGATAATTGGGATGAACTTACCTGGTTTTAAGAATTTATTACTTTTCTATGGTGAAATAATGATCTTTTTGTATCAGTAGATGCCTGAGCTCCTAGAGTTTTATCAGGAGGGTGAGATGGGTGTTCCTGTGTGGAATCTGCTTTGCTCTGTGCAATACAAACTGTGGGAGGTTTCTGGTTTGGTTTTTTAATTTTTAAAAGTCTTTGTGGCTCTGCAATGACAATTCCCTTTCAAAACCAGAAGGCTCTGTGTGCAAACGGATGTTGAGGAGGTTTTAATTACAGGTGGATTCTCCTGTTCTGCCCACCCAGAGCCCTCCATGTGGGCAGTGCTGATTGTCCAGAGGATACACTGGAACCTTTTCCTCAGCCAGGCACTGTCCAGGTGTGGCAAGGAGGAAGTCTGGGCTGTCTGTGTGACCCTTGGTGGTTGCTGATCCCAAGGCAGGGTGGCTCTCACTGCATCTCTCTGATTTTTACAACTCTCAGGTCAATATTTTGCATTTCAGTTGTGTTGTTCTGTAGAGTTCTCACTGACAGGCATCAGGCAGGACTCATAATTATGAAGCACTAAAGATGTTCTTTTTCATTTTACAAGAGGAGAAAGTGAAGAGTGAGGTTTATTTGTCTGGGATCAGCCAGGCAGCCTGGGAGAAGAGGAAGATTTAAATCTTGGCAGTTGTCAGGACCCAGTCACAGAATCCATCCTGCAGTGCCACAAAGTCCGTGTTCCCACTCATGGGATAGACAGGAAAATGCTCTTTTCCTCAAAATCCCTTCACTGCCTCTCTCCACACACAATGCAGATTTCTCACCTTTCCAATAGTCTTTTTTCCCCAGATAATCTCACATGCATTCTGTGGCAGTTTTGAGTACGGGATGATGCTTCACTCCTGCAATATTTCCCTCACCCTGAAGGATCAGGGCAGCACTTTGTCAGCCCAGCTGATCCAGCCACAATTCCTTCATCC
>VZTZ01045089.1:431253-451495 GCA_013400955.1 Drymodes brunneopygia | reverse complement strand
TCCATCCATCCATCCCTCCATCCATCCATCCATCCATCCATCCATCCATCCATCCATCCATCCCTCCATCCATCCATCCATCCATCCATCCATCCATCCCTCCATCCATCCATCCATCCATCCATCCATCCATCCCTGACCACGGACCTGGCTCAGCCTCCTGCAGCAAAGGAATTTTAGCTGTTACCTCCAGCACTGTGTCTCTGCACAGGGGAAGAGAAGAAGGGTTTGGAACTTCGTGGGGGTGTTTGGTGGGCAGAGTAAACCCAGAATTTTGGGTGTGCATCTGCCTTGTGCTGGAGAAATCCAACTGCCTGGTAAGGCAAAGACCTTCACCAAAATTTGAGCTGAGAGGTCAGGGATGACCCCTCAAATGCTGTAACAGCTCACACAGGTTGAGAAAATGAGCCCAAACCTTTTTCTTTGTGGGTTCTGCACACTCTGGGACACCCCAAGCACAGCCCAAGTGCTCCTGCCCTCGAGGGGTGGGCAGCAGGACACCCTGCTCCCCCCAAAATGTCCTTCCCCTCCAGCTGGTCAAGGTCACTGTTTGGTTCTTCTGACACATTATCAATTACCCTGCCAACACACTGATACTGGACCTGTAGTTTTCTTATAAAATAAAAAACTGGGTTTAATTAAATCATCAGTAACTTGGACCTAATTATTTCAGACAGTATTTAATTAATGTTTCATGGACACCTAATGTAATTAGGGTTCCTTTAATAAGACCTTCTATGGCATTAAAATATATGACCTTTATCTTTCTTATCATCCATAGTCTGACAACTCAGATTTGTCATTTTCACTATAGGTATAGTTTGATTAAATAGAACAGAACATAAAATTAATCCGCCAAATTATACTTGTTTGTTTCTCTTTTTTTTTTTTTTTTTTGCTACTTAAAGACTAATAAGTTAAGTCTTTTAATTAGCAGTGTCGGTACAAGTGTTCCTGCTGGTGTTTTACCTTTGTGGTTTTTCAGGCTGTTTCTTCTGTATATCATTTTTTATGACAAAAGCAGATAACAACCAGACTTTATTAATCATTGTGAAGGGTTCAATCTTTTAGATATGAAAAATAAGGAGCTATTCTTTACAGTAACAATGACTGGTAATTTTTGGTGTTTTTTTTTTAATTTAAGACAATCCTGCAAAGCACTTCACTTTTCTGGTCACAAACTTTCCAAACATGAAACTGTAGTTTAAATATGAATGAACATAAGTGAGGTTATTAGGCTGGCCCTTAGCTGCTTTTCAGGAGCTACAGGTTCTGTCTTCTTCACTATTTTTTGGGGCAGTTATCAAGATCCAGTGAAAGAGCATTTGTCACATGCAAAATGTGGAGAAAAGGAGTGACTGAAGGGGTTTCCTGGCCTTCCTTGGAACAACACTCACCTGATCTTGTTTCCTCCCTCACCACAGAGCTTTTCTACCTCACTTGCAAAAGCAGAACTGCTCCAGTGACTTCACTCCTGTTTAAGCTCCACTCACTGAGGTAAATTTGTATTTAGAAAGACAACACAAAGCTTAAAAAAGTAGAAGTAAAGCACAGTGCACTTATTTTTTTTTAATTACACTAAAGAAGAAATTGAGGAGTGATCCTCTAGAACAGGGAAACAATTTCTGTTGTTTTCTGTTCTCCCACTCAATAAAAATGAGCAGGACAAAGGCAGCTCTTGCTCAGGACCAGTGCAGGTGCTGAGTGGGACATCCTTGCTTTGCTCCCTGTGGAGAATGAAGAGAAAGGAGAAGTTCACTGACTCATGGTTTTATTCTCTTTGTGAGGGTTTTAACACCAGAGAGGCTGGCATGAGAAAGAACATATTAAACAAACTGCTGAACACTCCACAGTAGATTTCAGGTAGTCTGTGAGGAAGAGGGAAGTTTCCTCTGCTCCCTTTCAGAAAAGAGCAGAAACTGATGAAATTTAAGCCTCTGTAGAATCCTATTTAAGCCTCTGAAGATATTCCCACTAAAATTAATTAGCTAAAATTAAACATGAGCTGAAAGGTTTTGTTCCACAGGCAGGGAACAGGCTCAGGGAACTACCTGGCCTACCCAGGATTTGTTGATGTAATAAGGAAAAATGAGCAAGGAGCTGAAGTTGTGATAAACACGTGACACCAGCATCTTATAAAAAATGACAGAAATTCTTGCCTAGAGCCCAAATCTTCTTTCTTCTGCCATTAAAGCAGCCACATCCAGCACACAGCAACCCCTGACTCCATCTATTGGATAAAACTGTCATTTTAACTTAATAAGTCTTAATTAGTAGCTCTATGTTGTTTGCTGATTGCAGGCTGTGATTAGTGCTGAGAATGCAGCCACTCATCAGCACCAGTGGTATTCAATTAAGATTTCAAGATGTAATTCAGGCAGTGACCAAGATTCATCCCACTTGCAGCAATTCCCAGTAGGGAAAGAGGATGTGAAGGGGTTAAGCCCAGGAAATTTATCACTGCACAAACAGGCAGCTGCACAATTCCAGCCCTGGTGCTGCCCTGAGTCTGTGCTGGGCAAAGTTTCCCACTGAAGGAAATGTTGGGGATGGGATTATTTCACATTTTGCATTTGGTATCAGTGACCTGATCATTCTCTCCTTGCAGATAGTTTGAGATATTTCACCTCACACATCTTTACAGTCACCACAGTTAGAGTTCATTAACACGGTGAAAATTGAATTATAGTGAGCCTCTATCTGAATAGGAAACACTCAATCTATCCATGGATATTCCAGCAAATATGATTAATACAGGAAAATCTACAGGATAAAAAAAATCTTGATCCAACCATGTAAAAACAGATTAATGTGATTACAAGGATTACTGAAAACTGGTCACCTTGGTTACATTAGGACCTTTAAAAGCAAACACAAATCAGTGAATCATTTTAATCAAATTCAATTTAGATTATACACTTTCACGTGAAATCTAATTTAGTTGGAATTACTCGGTCATGACTTGTCTGCTCCCCACAGGACAAGGTTAAAGAGATTACATTTGGGTTCATGTCAGCAGCATCTGCTAGTTAGCTCCCTGAATGCTGATTTAATGAGAGAGGTTGTGCTTGGTCTCTTGGAAAGACTTCTGGTTCAGGCAGGTGCTTGAGAGATGTTATTAATTTAGTGTGATACAAAGAGTGATGTTCTCATGCTTGGAAAACTCTTGTATCATTATTTTCCTGTGTATAATAACCCTGGTGGGTTTGTTGACATCTGATGAGCAGCTTTTGAGGGTTTCCCTCTGATCTGTCCTTGATATCCTCCTTTAGAGAGAGAGGAGATTCCTGTTGAAGAAAGAACAGCTTTTTAAATATACACAATTATCCTGGGGCTTGTCTAGAAGGGCATTGAGCTGCAATATGAATTTAGAAGGTGCCAAACCCACAAGCAGGCAATGCCTTATTGTCTGTGACCTATAGAAAATCTGCACCTCCAGAGAGCACCTTGCTTGCAGCCCACCTGCTCTGCAGAGAGCCCCTTGAACCCTTTGTGTTCAGCCAGAATCTGCCCCCCTTTGACTCTCAGCACTGAGGTTTTGTGTTGAGATGAATGGGATGCATTGCAGTTTGTTACTAATTGATGTAAAAAGGGTCTCAGTGAGTTTAGCCCTTGGTGTTGAGTGCAGGGAGGGCGAGCTCTGTGCTGATGGAGCAGCTCCTCTGCAGCAAAACAGGCAACAGTCACTGTTCCTACTCCTTCAGCCCCGTGGCAGAAGATAAGAAGGCCAAAATAATACTGAAAACCTGTTCAGTGCCTCAGTCTGAGCCAGAGAATTCCCAATGGCTTCAGGGATCAGCACTGATACAAAGAACAGCCCATGATCCCCCAGGCAGAAAGGCAGGAATCAGAGACAGAAAGGCAGGAATCAGAGACAGAAAGGCAGGAATCAGAGACAGAAAGGCAGGAATCAGAGACAGAAAGGCAGGAATCAGACACAGAAAGGCAAGAATCAGACACAGAAAGGCAGGAATCAGACACAGAAAGGCTGATCCCCCAGATTCTCCCCGGGCAGGATTTCCCCAAGGAGAGAAAGGGCAGGCTGAGAAACTCTGCACCTATCCAAACTTCACTGATTCCCTAACCCAGCAGGAAAACTGGAGCTTTAAATGGATTTAAGTGTCCTTAAAGTGTGTCCCTGCCCATGCAGGAGCCCCTCATCCAAGTCTTCTCTCCCACATCCAGAAGAGATTAGCCAGGAATTCATTTGGGGGGAATCACACCCATTTCACTGAAATCAATAGGAGTTGCATCAGTTTTAGACATCCTGCATGTTTTCTGCTGGCTTTTTAAAGTATTGTTTATGGTTCTCTAGAAGAGGAAAAAAAAAGTACTGCAACTATTAATCCCAGAAGTTCTGGTAAAGAATTTTGAATAACAGTTGAAGTTCATGATGAAATTTTTACAATTTTGATGCAGAATTTCCCTGGTGGAGGGGCTTCAAACTCTCTGTAATTACCATAACAGCATTAGGGTGGAGCCATTAAAATAATCTCTGGCAATTCTGTGTGATTCGTGTGATTTATGAAGGATGCTGCAGACACAATGTTCCCTCTACACCCTCTGTTTTCTCTGGGTCTCCTACCCTTCCTCTTCCCCTGTGTCTAAATGGTCAATCCTTACATATGCACTAGAAGAATGCACACCTCCAAAATTAATGAATCCACCCCGAAGGAACACCATTTATATATGACATCCATAATCGTAGCAAAGAAAACTGGGCAAAATTGAGAAAAATGGGGACATACCTTGTTACAATTACCTTCTATTCCAGCATATTTTTCTTATTAGCAGTGCAGACAAAAAAGGCAGCCCTCCTATTTTATTTTCAATGAGCCTGAGAGAAGTACCTCATCCACTTCATTTTCATATGAAATTGCACCGTGGAGCCTGATCCTCCTTGCCTTCACTCAGGAAAACACTTCTTGCTGTGCCTGGAAACAAAGTCTCTGCCAAGGTTACAGGGTTAGGAGCTGGGAAATGCACTTTTGCCCTGGGTAATCACTGGTGTTTGTTCTGTGCTGCACGTGCCATGTCCAAATCATCTTTTTAAAGAGGGAAATACCCAAATATTTCACTCACCTTGGCCAGATTTTGGTAAGATTTTGGTGTGGGCCACGTTGTGGTTTCATCTGGAAGTGGCACAGTTCTGCACCCCTTGTGACAGGATTAAGTTTCTGTCAACATATTTCCTAATATATTGGTGTTAGTGTTGAAATACCAAATAATTCTGGCATTCAAATTATCTGAGCTTACAGTTTTACTTGCACAAAATATGGAAAAGAGGATATTAAAATTTTCTGCCAAATTTTCTGTGATCCTGGTTAGGTCTGTCCATCATTTCCAGCATGTCCCTGCTGCCCTGGAATGTCCTTCTATGCCCAGAGCTCACCTGAGTGGAATTCACAGACAGAAAGCCAAAATAAAGTAAAAATAATCAAATTGCACAATATTGCATTCTAAATCTGAAATCTTAAGCACTGAACAATATATTTGGACATGTTCTATATTTGACATGGGAATTTTGATCTTGGAGAGGTACAGAGAGAAGAATGCAATAAAAAATAAAACCAGAATGCTGATCCTGACAGTGCCAGAAATTGGCAGAGCCCATCCTTGAGTTATGAGCAGCCCTAATATGAAATTCTCCCAATAAACACAGAGTTCAATCCAAAATACAGCACAGGCACCAAAACCCTCCTGCTCCGATCAGGCTCACGAAGGAAAGATAAATAGCATCGTCACTCCTCAAAATTAAGATTTTTAGAAAACTGGGGGAAAAAGTGCTGAGCTTAATTACCCCTTTTAATTAGCTCCCCAGACAGCTCTTTGGTTGCTGTGATCACATAGGAACAAGCAGAGCCTTGCACAGATTGTTTCTGTCAGAAATCTTCAGATGCACAAGAACAGTTTTTCCTGCTCTTGCTGTAATTTTTATTTATAGGCCATTTCTAGTGCAAATATTGGCCTAAAATCAAATGCTAAGGAAGATGAGTGACTTGGCAATGGAGATAGAGTAGGAATGTAAAGGATTAGAGTGCTTAATGTGCTGGAAAGAAGTTTATCAATACTGACAATTCTCACAGTGCTTAATCAAACATTTAAGACAAGTGGAGAAGCAGACAGTAAAGACTTAGGGGCTTTTGGACAATAAAAGCAAACAAACTGTCTTGTTAGAACATGTCAATTTATGGTGGAATAAAGAAACACCTACAATTTAGTTACTCTTTTCATATAGATAACAGTGGCTTTAGGCAGTGAACTGGCTTTAAAATGACTGTAAGTAACTCCAGAGGAAAACAAAGTACAACTTTCCCTTTATAATCAAATTTTGCCGTTTACAGCTTGGTGTAAACAGGATGATTGTGGATATTTTTTTCTTAAATGCAATTTATTTTTTTAAATCAACACCTAATAACAGATCTAAGGGTCTGATCCTTCAGTAACACATCTTGTATTTATATGTTCAGAGTTTGAGTCTGTCTGGAGAGGAGCAGGAGCAGAGCTGGGAGTTCTCTGTAGGGTTAATTTGGGGAAGGGGCTCACACATCTGCATTGCCTGAGCTAAATTTTCTTAAACAACAAGTCTGCAAATTCCTGCTTGAAAATTTGCTGCTGATTCTGAATCCTACCTAAAAAAACCTGACTTAAATCCTATAGTTTTGATAAATATTCTTAGCGAAAATCTGGATCCAACTGAAAGAGGGAAGAGTTCCCAGTTTCTGGTTGGATTTCAGAGATACATGCAGGTTAACTCAGCCTCAGTCCCTCTGTGTCACTGGATTTACACTCAGATCAGAATGCTCCCAGTGTACCACTCAGTGTCCTATCACCAGAAATAAAGATCTGTAAATATTTTAAAGAAAACAGGTGCTGTAAGGCCAGGAATGTTAAATTCACAGGAGACAGAACAACAGGAATATACTGCAGGCTGGGAGAGCAGAGAGGAGAGGAAGTCCCTTCAGATAATCTCAGCAGCCAACTAAATAATAAAAATAAGGATGACTGCTTATCAACTACTGGCAATATGACACCTACAACAAAAACCAGTTATTTAGTTAAATTTAACTCTCAGAATGGCAGAGCAGGACCTGAGCTGGGCCAGCTGAAAAAGAGAAAATGTTAAAAAAAATGCTCAGTTCAAGAGTGAAATTAATTAGGAACCAGTAAGGAGTTGAAAACCAGGAAGAACTGAAATGGAATTTACTCTCTTTTTCAGAACTGGGTGGGTAAAATTCCAACTACCCTGAGTTCCCTGATGTAGTCTGCTGCTACAACAAAACATCCTGAGCTTCCCACCTCCCCACATTGCCTTGAGTTCCTGGAAGCTGTGTCAAATCCCCCTGAAACTCTTCAGGCATTTTAACTTCATTTGTATCAATTACTTTTAACTACATAGCACAAGCAAGATTTCCCAGATTTCAGGTTAGGTACTTTTTGCTCTTGATCTCAATTATTACTCTAAATTTTTTTTTATGAAGAGGCTTCTGTTCATTTCATGTTTTTCCACAAAATCGGAAGATGCAACAGAATTGTTCTGATGAAATGGATTTGGACTACACAACAAATGTTCTAAACCAGAATATTTTCTCTTCAAGAACCATGCCAACGAAAAAAAAGATAATTTGTTTAAGAAGCAGGATTAAATCCTTCATCTGGCAGAATGAATATTTGAGCTAGATCTCAAGCTTTGCAGATGTGCATCACACCCTGTTTGTTCCTCAATGGTTTGGAAGGTGTCATTGAGCTGTAGCTTGATTTTAATATTAAAACATCCAGTTTACATTCTGGCAGTTGCATTTGCACCAACCCTCCCAGTTCCCAATTTCGTGTGATTTCAAGCACTTGTAGGTCTGGTACTCAAAACTTAAAACTGCCCTGGCCAGCTGCTGAATATGCAGGAGAGGTTAATTGGTGTTTGCCACTGTCTCCCATGCAAATGGAGCTGTCCTGGTGGCCATTCACACCTGCTGGGGGCCCATATGCACATACAGCTCCTCATGCAGATTATAAATTCTGCTGCTTGTCCTGGAGACTGAAAAATCCCGCTGAAAATCACC
The DNA here is from genome assembly GCA_013400955.1 of Drymodes brunneopygia. Classification (NCBI taxonomy): domain Eukaryota; kingdom Metazoa; phylum Chordata; class Aves; order Passeriformes; family Petroicidae; genus Drymodes; species Drymodes brunneopygia. The sequence goes on along the minus strand of VZTZ01045089.1, from coordinate 443,435 downwards.
CTGGTGTTTTTGCTGAAATGCTTTGACCTCATTCTGTATCATTCTGTTCTTGCTCAGCCATCTCCATTTATTTTAAGGTGATTTATCTGGGTTTCTAGAAAGAACATACGTTAGCAGCATCATTAGTAACATCCCTAAACACATTCCTATGACACAGAATTCACACCAAACAAATAAAAATACGCTGTGCTCAACCTTTATTTATTAATTTTTTAAATTTTCATGTTTGGGCTCCTGTTCCTCATAGGGAAGGAGGTGGAGACATCCATGAATTTAACTAGTTTGAATCAGTCAGTTGAAGCCACTTGTAAAACCACCCCAGCAATGTTACCCTCAGTGAACTGTATTATCATTTTTCTACCCATTTTCTAAAGATAGAGTAAAAGGACTGCTTATCTGCTTCCTAAAAAAAAAAGCAGTAGGATGCATTTTATTATGATGCAGGTGCATAATAATCAAAGTCAGCAGTAATGGTATAACAACATTGCAAAATTTGCATCAATAGTTAAATAGTTAATTTATTATGATTTCTATATGCTTTTTCATCTATAATTTTGATAGTGTTGTCATTAACTACTCTTAAAGTGGGGAGACAGCAGGAATTAGTTCAAAACAGAAAGTCTTCTCAAATTTGTTCTGCTCCTACACCTCAGACTTCAGGAATGAGAATACAAACTGCCCTGTGTGCAGAGCAAATTCCTGGGCAAGACTCATAATTGTGTGATATTACCTTTCTGCTAAATAAACAGAACAAGCTGGGCTCTGGGATGTCCAATTGCTGCCTGCAGCTCCCCTGGTATTTCAGTGGAAATACTGATTCTGCCTCACACAATGGCCACAAAAATAAAACAGAGAGATTTTTTCAGTTTCATCTTGCTCTGCTTTAAATTCCTCAGTGATTGTGTCTGCCATCCTGTGTGTGTACACACATTTATTTGGCCTGCCTGCAACATTTATATCCATCTGTAAAACACCAGAATTTGGGGAGCATAACATGAAAAGCCAAACAGTATTGATCCCTCTAAGGGTCAGAGCGATCAGAACCTATGTTTGATCAATGTGATATAAGCATTTATCATCATCCTTTAGATATTATATCACCTGCAGGTCTCTCAGGTGGAATTGTTCTGACACTGAACAAGCATGCAAGATCTGCCTGATGCCATGAGCATAAACAGCAAAAATCATAATTTTAAAAATCCCTCCCATTTTCCAAGCACGTGGGTGACAGAAGTGGGAGGTGTGTGATGATTTTAATGATTTTGGCTCCACTCAAGGCAATAAGCAACAATCAGATATTTTTCCAAGTCTATAAAAATGGTGCTGGCTGTCCAATTAGCTCAAAACAAAATACATCAAATGAATAGTGGCAGCAGGACCAGAAGCTGATAAACGGCAAGGAAAACTCAAATGTTCCTTTAAATTGTAAAAACAGTTTTTCCTGATATAAATCTGAATGTGGAAATGTCACTTTTTTACTGTGTGTGATACGGACGCAGGAATAAGGAGAAATATCTGATCAGCAATTATTGAAATCCAAAAATCCTCAGTTTCATCTCAAGAGCAATGGTATGAACAGAAACAAGATCTGTTTATCCACCTTTTCCTGTCAGTTTAACTCGGAGGGCTCTTTATGGGCAGGACTACACACATTTCTCTTAGAACACTCAGTTATGTTATAATTGCAAGTTACTGGAGAGTTAACGATGCACAAATGAGTGCAGAGAACCAGAGATTTCCAGCTCGATGTTCGTAAGGGAGCAGCAGCACCCAACAAACAGCAGCGATTTGCTTTTGTAACCATCTGGGATCAGCCCCAAAAATCTGGAGATAAAGGGATTTTTTTGACCAGTCCACATCCCCTGTGCCACCTTGTCCTTTCTTGAGCAGAAATTATGAGCAAACAGTGGAAGTCTCTTTGCTCTTCATCTTCCAGCAAAGGTTTTAAAGTAAAATATAACAGGATAAATCTCAATCCTGGGTCAGCCCAGCAGGTCTCACATCCCCCTTCAGCCTGGAAGTGTGCAGCTTTGCAAACCTTAAAAATGTGCAGCTGGCTCAAGCTCAAATTCTTCACTTGATTTATCTCCAGCCCCAGTGTAAGAGCTATCAATGAAAAAAATTATTAGTGTGGGAAGTTTGAGTGCTGCTTAATTCTGATTGTGCATTTCCACACAGCACAGGCACCTTTGCTCTGCAGCTCCCATTTCCTCGGGCACTTATAACGGAAGGGAATCCAAAGGAATAATCACACTGTAAATTTAAATATGTTCCACGGCTGGGGCTCGGTTTGGAGCGGGGGAAGCAGGAGCAGGCAATGTCCTGCCCGGTGCTGCGGCCGCGCTGCGGAGGCGCCTGCGGGAGGCACAGGGTGCCCTCTCCTGGGGGAGGGAACGATCCCGTTTATTTGTGCAGGAGCTGTGCCACATTCCCTAAGGACAGCGGCACACGAGATTATTATTCCCATTTTTGCTGGCACTCCAAGGTGTGGGCTTTCTCTTTTGGGAGACATCCTAGCTGTGTCTTAAATGTCTTGCACGGGCTTGAAATAAAAAAAAAAAAAAAGTCGGTTTTTTTTCAGACTTGCTCCTACTGTCTCATCTTTTTAAACTTCCTTTGGAAAGTTCCTATTTTCTCTTTTTTGCTGTAAATACTGTAGTAGAATATTTTGCATGTCACCCCAATCCCCAGCTCATTCAAACCATATTCTTTACATATTCCTGAACCAAGTTGCAAAGAAATAGAGCTTCAGGTGGGATTGATAAAAGTTTCTCCTCTCTCTGGATTCTTTTGTCCTGCTGTCTGGTTTGGAGTTTTCCCAGGGAGTTACAAAATGTAGATCTGACTGTTCCCTGTTAGCCCACGTTGGTTCTGACAATCACTTCTGATTTCACTTTCCAGCCCCTGATATTTATGGGTGTGATCCATCACAGACATGCAAGGTGGTCAAACCTGTGCTAATCTGATTTAGTCCAAGACATCTGGTCCCACATATCTTTTATCTATTTCACAGACTTTTCCCACATTACTGTTTTGCCCATTTTCTGAATCTCTCACCTGTAAATAGAGCCAGGGCTTCCTTACCTCCCATGGAATTCTGTTCAGCAAAAACTGCACTGATTATTCAATACATCCCAATATTGTGATAAAAAGAGCCATAAAAGCATCAAATGGAATCTGTGGTTCATTTTTTAAACGGAATCTGGAGAACAGAAGAACGAGGTGCTCATTTGTATTTACAGACTGTTATGAATGTTGCAGTGCTTTGTGTGGGTTTGCTGCCATTCTTGGTGCAGTTGAGCTTGACTCAACCTGAAATGAGAAGTAACAACACTGTTGATAAAGAAGAGTTTGTTTTTGCCATGCAGCACTAGGGCACAAGAGCCTCTCTCTAATTTTCCACCAGCTTTCCTGGAAGCCACTGGAGTACAAACAGAGCAGGCTTGAGTCTTCATGGACTTTGTGTATAAAAATTTGAAACCAGATACAGAAATCATCTGCATTTGCACTGATTAAAATTACAGAATTATAAATACCACCTATTTTCTTAACCTACAATGGTGTTTCAGCTCCAATCCATATCAATCTATGTACAATTTATTTCTGCATGCTAATCTCAACACTTCACTGCACATAGTTTAGATATGCCTTGTTTGTGAGGTCTTCAAGTTGAGTTAAATCAAAGTAGAGTATGAGAGTTTTGTGAGGTTACACCGTTTTCCAAGGGCTTGTGAAGTTCTTTCCAGAAAAGAAACTGAACCTGTTATTGATGGGCTGTTTTGCAAAAGTGGGAATGGGATGGACAGAGGCAACTGGCAACAGGGAAAGGGAAATGAGCCATAAACTGCTTGGTGTCCCTTTCCTGGCTTCCCCTCTAAATGGCTCCTTTGGAAACCTTTTCCCCCTGTAGCTTCTCCTGCATTCCCTTCCTCACTTCCCAACAGGATTTTTCAGGCAGTAGCCTCAGGACTGCCTCCCAAAGCTTCTTTTCCCCTCCATGCTCTCCTCACTGAGCAGCTTTGTTTGCTTCTGTCAGAGCAAGGCTGGGGTTGGTGGGTTCTTTCCTTTTTTCTGTCACTGTGATTGTCCTGTGACCCTCACACACACAGAGATCACACATCTGATCCTCCTGGGAGCACCCCACTGCTGTCCCACAGAGCAAGGAGCACCATGTCCCAGTAATTACCCTGCACACGTCCCTGGTGGGTGCAGGGAAGGGAGGCTGGTGCAATCAGAAAGGCTTCTTAACCAGAGAAAATTGGATTTTCCTCAGATTCTTTGGATGAAAAAGGTGTTGGGTACACCAGCAGCAAGATCTACTGTGTCCCTCTAGCTGCACTTTGTGTCCTTGGTGCACTTGTTTAAAAAATGGCCTGGAAATGCCTGTTTTGAAAGTCCTTAATTTATGGAACATTGCATCAGTTCTTCCCCTGCTGCACTTTCCTTACTCAGAGAAGAGTTTCCTACAGAGGCAATTAAGGGCTGGCCCACAGCAAGGCTGGGATTTGAGTAGTTCTTGGGGGATACCTTGATTTGAGCTATTACAGAAATAAAGGATGAGTGATGAATATCAATTTAAATGCTGTAGTTACTTGTGATTCATGTTCAGGTCAGAAATGTGTTTGTCCCAGTACAATAATTGTTTTTTCAGTGAGTTCCATTTCTGTGAGTTTATCTCTATTGTCTATGTAGGTGCAGATGCATTTCTTTGCTTTACAGAAGGCTGGGGAGCACACATTGCCCTCATTTATCAGTGTGTGACAGGGGAAAAAGAGGAGGAAGGATTTTCAGGGCTAGTGAAGCTCTCTCAAGCCTGGCCACATGCATGGAATGCTCAGAGGAGCTGAATCCTCTCCCTGCTAATTGATATCCCTGAGCTGATATCTTGTAGATAGAACAGGTCCAACCCCTCCAGCTCATCCCCACTCACAAACTGCTCATTCTACTTTGCAAACCTCTTTAGGTTCCCTATTTCTCTATTTTTTTTTTTTTTTTGGACAGCTCTGCTCAAAGATCTCGTTGCTCTGATGCTTAAAACAATTTCAGGTGGAATGTTCAGATTCTGAGTGTCGAGGTCAGTTCAGATTCACTTGTTCTCGTGCAGACAGCTCCTTACCCTCAGCTCGTTTCCAGGGACTGAAGGCACGATCAGAAGTGAGAACTGGAGCAGCAGGACTGGGTTTTTCCCAGGTTTTTAATCTCCTCAGGGATGCAGATCTTTATGTGGGTTTTGTATTGTAAATCACAAGGTCTCAACGACACTTGAGCCGCTGATTTGCATGGAGGGAAGTTTTTCCCACTAGTTAGCACGGGGAACTTCGCTGAGACAAAATAATTTCAAATCAAACCACGCCGGAATGAAGATCTTACAAAACAAATGGAAGGTTTGTTCCAGCAAAAAACCGAGGCAGAGGCTTGCATTATTCATAATTTTCTAACTGCTCTCAAGCAGGGAGATTACTTCAAATACTGACATGAGTGACTCCACTTTGGGAGTTGGGAGATCATTCTTTGCCAGATTAAACTTTTTCTTTTATTCTTCTGTATCTCAGGGCCAGGCAGGAGTGAAGGGAGATGCAGGCACCACACTGAAAGCTGTCATTTTTATTTCATACTAAAATCACTTCTAGGCAGAAGACAAACATGATTTAGGTTTTTGGACAGGGACAAGTAATTTTTCTTGACTGCTCGCTTGTTCAGAGATGGAAAGGATCATAAGACACCTTATAACAGCAAAACCAATTCATATTTATTTGATCAACACCTTGAATTAAACATCTCACCTGATTTCTAAACAAATAATACAACAGGGAAGGAGAGAGAGAGAAAGAAAAATAAAGCCAGAGGTGTGGGGAGAGGGAAAGGAGAAAGTATGAAAGACATAAATAGATTAATTGAAAGGATAAAAGAAAAAAAGTTGTGTACAATCTTTGTGATTTATGTTATTTTTTAAAGACATCTCTATAGTCCAGCTGAGTTAATATGAGAACAGAACTTGTTTACAATAAAGCTTTGTGGTTATTATGTTTAAATCATTACTGAAAGACTATTTCAATTCGAATATGTTGATTGGACAATAACAAATTATAATTTACTTGTTATACCTAATCATAAAAGTGTGGCTAGAGAGAAATGGTAGAGAAAGAAAGGATTGTTTCTATGATTGTATCTCAGATTCACAAGAAAACCTGCATTATTTTTATATTCAGGAGAAATAACAATGTCCAATAATAGTGTTCAAACGAAATAACTTGGAAGAGAAGTCTTATTTAAAAGTTATTACACAACAAGTTAATGATTTTACATTTTGAGAGCAGCAGTATTATTTGTAAAATAATAATGGGTTAAAAGTAATGAGGGGAGAACCTGCCTGAAATAATCTCTTGGTCCTGAGTGTAATGAAAGAACACTCAATTTAATTCAGAAGAACTGGACTTACTTTTGGACTATAATCAAAAGACAGCAGAGTGTTATTCAGCACTTTGTTTTCCTCAGGTTCTTCAGTCCTGTTTTGTTTTCTCTGCAGAATGCACGCAAATATGAGATGCATGTGCAAAATGTGATTATTTGATGTGCATGGAGACATCCAGCTCCCTAATGTAAAGTTCCTCATGTTTTACCATTTTTTTTGCTGAATATAATCCATTCTGTTTGACCTGGAGGATGCTATACTGGGTTGTCTGAGTATTACAAAATATGCAATATTAGTTAAGTGATTATAATAAAAACAAAAGGAAAATGGGAAGGCTGCCTGCCTGCCCTGTCTTGGGCTTTTTTTTTTTTTTTTGGTGCAACAGAGTTTATATTCCCCTCTGTGTTTTTCCACTTTCCTTATATGAAATGAACAGCTGTAATTGAAAAGCAAGAAGCTCCATGGTTTATAGAAATAGGTGTTGTTAAGAGCCTTAGCCATCTAATTTTCTTCCTATTGCAGGGCAGGCTTCCTATTGTCTGTCCTTTAGAGCTAATTTCTTTTCTGATCAAAAGGCCCACATCATTGAAAAGGTAGTAATGACTATTCATTTGCTTGAAACCTCCATTCTGCAGCCGGCAAAGCTTTATTTAGAAACTGCTATTTCTTTCTAAAAGGAAAATCTCATTTGTGTCCTCTATAATGTCAATTAAAGTAGAATATATTTTAATTATTTATCCTGGAGAGAAACCTTTCAGGATCTCAATTTGCTGTGCCAGTGATCCAGGCTGTAGTCTGAAACAATATGTGCCTTCAAAACTGTGTGTCAGAGAGTGGGAATAAGGTGTGTTTTGATTTTAATTTGCCACTAATGAATAGTTTATTTGCAGCTAATTAGCAAGTTAGAGTTTTACAATTAATGTCCGATTTCTAATCCAGCTGCTAAAAAGGAGCATGGCCGTGATTATCGGTAAATAATGTGTTTACTGCATCTGTACAGAAAACACCGGAGGAAAGATCCGCGAAGTTTTAAACGGGAAAAACAGAGATGATCTGAGCTTGTGGGGTTTGTTTGGTTTGCGGGTTTTTTTGCGTTTAAGAAGGAGAGCACTGACATCTCCGCTAAAGCACAGCAACAAGTACCGGGGAGGGGGCGGATTCCGGACCGGGGGAGATCCCCTGTCCCTGCCTTGTCCCTGCCCTGTCCCTGGGGGCGAGTGGCCCGGGGCAAGGGGCGGCTGTGCCCGGAGCCCCCGGGGCTCGCCCGCTCCGTCCCCAGGCTGGCCCCGCACCGCCGAGGGGCCGCTGCCACCCCAGGGCCACCCCGCACGGGGCTGTGTCCCCGGGCCGCCGAGGGGACAGGAGGGGACAGCGGGGCCGCCGAGACAGCTCGGCTCGGGGCGGGGAGGGCGAAGGGAGCTGAGGTGTGAGAACGATGGAATCGTTGAGGTTGGAGAAGAGATCAGCGAGTAAAGCTGGCACTGCCAAGCCCATCCCCGAGCCGTGTCCCCAAGTGCCACATCTCCCTCGCCAGGGATGGCAGCTCCAGCACCGCCCCGGGCAAGCCGTGCTAGGGCTGGATGATTCTTTCAGGGGGTTCTGCACAGTTGGTACTGTAACAGCAGCGGGAAGCTGCAGAAAGTTCCTGTTACTGTCTCATCCATCGGGGAAGAGATTTCTGCCCGGCTCGGCACAGGCTGCGCTGTGATGGTCTCTTCAGCATCACTTCTCGTGCTCGTTTTTCCCTCGGTGTTTTTGCTTGAAAACACATGAGCTAAATCTGGCGTTTCCTCGGGGCTCCGCAGCGAGCCCTGGCGAGTTATCCTGTGCTGGTGGTCCCTCCACAACTCTGTTAATTGGTAACTCGGAGTTGGAGAGAGTCCCTATTAGCAAACTGCCCCCTCCGCATCGCTCCCCTCCCGCTGGAGACAGCTCCGAGAGGCGATTGCCAGGAGGGGCTGTTTGTCAGAGGATAATAAACAAATTCCTCGCGAACACCTGAATGAGCCAGGGCCAGGAACAACCCAATTAAAAAACGGGAGCTACTGGTTGTTTTTTTGTGGCGGTGGAAACAATCCGGCCTCGAAAAGGGTCTATTCAGCGGGCGCTCCGAGAGGTCTGTTTGCAGCCCGCTATTGTTGTCAGAAGCCAAATAAAAGTTCAGCTGGGGGGGCAGGGGGGAGGGAAGTGATTAAAAAAACCCCAACATTCACCGCTGCCTCCTGAGCGCCCTGGGAGGCTCAGTTCAAAGGGATCGAGCAATGCCCGAACGACGCTGCCCGGGTTTACCCACGCACTTCAGATTTTTGTTCCTAAATGTTGCGATTTTTAATGATGTCATCAGAAGTAACCCTTGCTTCCCCGGATCGGCAGCGGGGACAGCTGCAGGCTGTGCTGCAGCTGCGATCCCCACGCGGAGAGGCGCTGGGGGAGCCAGGGAAGGAGTTGAAGCTCGTTTGTCGGAACTAATGATTTCGCTGTCCCCCTCGCCGGGCTGGGAGGTCGCTCCAGCCGTGCCAGCCCCGCGGCGAGGGAGGCAGCAGCCTCGCAGGCAATCTCGAGATGTGTTTTGACGTGACACCTAGATGGGGAATAAAACAAAAAAATCTCCTAACGACCTTCGGCGGTAGAATCAGCCTTAAATGGTCCATTTAGCAGCCACATCACCACGCTGAAAACTTCTGGGAGGAGGAGATGGATGCGAGGCTGAAACAGGCATCACGTGAACTTTTATCTTAAGCATCGCTAAAAGGCTGGGCATTTTCGGAGGATCAGCCTAGCGAGGGTCAGCAGGGTCCAAACGAAAGGGGAGTCCAGCTCCCTTGTCCGGGCAAATTTGGAGGACAAGCCCTCGCTGATGTCGGTCGGGAATTAGACTGGTGACCAAGGGGATGTTTTAATAACAGGATTAGACGGGGCCGGGTTCGTACATGGAGTTATTCTTTAAAAGCCAGCGATCTTCACTGACACAGTTCCAAGACTCCCCCGAGCTCTTCTGGAGCTGCAATTAACAGATATTAATGGCAATTCTTATTAAGCGCCGATGGCGCAGAAAGCCCAGCCGGACCCTTTCAAAGGGCGCTTTTCAAGCTCGGGGTCTCTCTCGCGTTCAAGTTGAGCTGTGCTGTAAACTCCTTATCTCGCCTCACGCTCCTTTGTCACCCAAATAAATAAATAACAATAATAAAAGGCTCCTCAGCCTTTGACAACTGTATTTACACGACCTCAAGTGTTCTCCGACCCCCACCAGACGCACGGGGGTGAATTTAGGAAAATGGCTCCAGGCATCAGGTTTCCCCTCGCCCCGTTTATTGTGCCGGGCTGGGTCCCCTCCTGCTTTCTGCTCCTTCCCTGCGTCCCAGCAGCTCCGCAAGCTCCGTCCCCGTTCCCGGGGAGCAGCCAGAGGTCTGATTTCGCTGCCGAGGGGGTGGTGGGATGGGGTCTCTTAAAACGCTCTGCGGGTAACTTTGGGGAGCAGCAGCCGGTTCCTCGTTCCTCCTGTCCCCACCGGCGTTACAGGGCAGGGACAAGGAAGGACAAGGCGACAGCCGGCAGCAGGTGCGGGGTGGCCGCGGGAAGGGGCTGCTGGTGGCGGTCTGTGAGCGGCCAGCGCCGTGCCCGGGCTGGGGCTCAGCCGGGGAATCGCGGCTCCCACGGAAAGCCCCGAGGGGAGGCGGCTCCGGGCTCGCCTCTCCCCTCCCGAAATCCCAGCCGAGCGTTTGCACCAACGCCGAGGTGAAGGGATTGGGGCAGAGGGTCCCTGCTCAGCCCTTCTTCTAGAAATAACAAACGGGTTTTGAAGTTTTCTTCCGAACTTGTGCGGCGCGGGAAGCCAAGCGCAGTGGGAGCGTTACAGGGACCTGGGAAGTCTGGAAATGCATCAATCTATACTTATATTTTTATTCAGTCAGGTTCAGTTCTTGTACAAGATTAGAGATGTTTCAAGAGAAGTGGTGGCTTGCTTTGAAATAGTACGGACCTTGAAAATGTTGAAGAGCTTGGCTTTTAAAGGAAAAAAAAAAAAACCTCTAATTTGAGACTCTGGCAGCTCAAAGACGAATTGAAAGACAAAGTAAGAGTCCGAAACTTAACGCTGAAATATTTATTTAAACTTCGACGGAAACAGGGGGATTTTAGGACGTCCTTTAATTCTCTATACAGCCCAATTTTTCGTTGCATGCCAGTGTGTCCAGTCCCTCCAACAAACGCTTATGTAAGAAAATACCGAAGTATTGTCACGATATTTATCAGTCCGATTTCCTGACCGTCTGGCAGGTCTCAAATCTCGACTGGAGCGGCCAAAATATTTTCAGGGTTTGGAGTTAATTACGACTGTCTAAAGCTCTTCCAATATATTGCAAAAGTTACACGCGAACCACTCTCGCCTGGAACAACCCTTCCGCTGTCACCCTGTACCCTCGAGCTGCCAAATTTTGACCTCACTGAATACACCAGCAGCAAACCAAGCAAAAACTAAAGTGCTGACCACACCGTAGCCGGTTGCAAGCGGGATTTAATTCCCCTTCGACGTTGGTCAACAGATCATTTTGTAAAAAAATAAATCCGTAGAAAACGAGTGAGACCTTCAACTGCTAAATCCCAGCAGTGCTCAGATCGGCTCAAATGAACCCCCTCCATGCCCCCGTGCTGTTTCCAGAGTCCCTCCAGTCCGGCAGGAAGAGCCGTGCGGGCTGGAGCAGGGCCGGGCGCTCCTCATCACCGCCCTGCCGAACCCCCCGGCCCGGAGCCCCCTCTCCAGCCCAGAGCCCTGCCCTGGAGGTCTCCTCCTCCCCGCACCAATTACCGTCATTACCCTAGCGGTCTTGTCCTTGGGGCGAACCCGGTGCCTGCCAAGCCGGGGAGCTGCGGCGGCAGCATCGCTCCTCGCCGGGCCGCCCAGGACGGGACTGGTGCCTCAGACCCGTCCCCACCTCAATGCTCCTGACCCTTCCCTGCGCCCCACACGCCCCTGGGGCAGTTTGCTTATAGCTACAGCGGCAATGCTGCCCCCGTCCTCCGGCAGTGAGGCTTTCCCCCAGCAGACTGCAGCTCGCTTTGCCGCTCCTGCCCCAGCGCTGCCCGGCCCGGAGACCCGCCCGGCTTCCCGAGATAGAGCTGGAGCGGAGGCTGCAGGAGGGCGAGGAAGCGCAGGGATGGGGCAGCCCAGCCCAGTCCAGCCCAGGCCGCCTGGCCCGGCCCCCGGCGGGGAGCGCTGTGCCCGCGGTGCGATCAGCGAGCTGCCGGCCCTGTCCGTGCAGGGGCGGTGTCCGTGCCTCTGGCGAAGGAAGGGAAGGAGGGGTAAAGGGAGGGGAGGGACGGGCAGGAAGGCCGGTGATTGACAGTTCAAGTGGGCGCCGCTCCACTCGCACATCCGCCGCCAAAGTTTTCTTTCACACGGAGAGAACTTTCTGTTGCCATGAAACTCGGGGGATTTGCAAGCNGGAGGGGCCCGGCACCGGCGGCATCCCCGAGCCGGGGTCGCTCCGCCCGCCCCCCCGGCCGGTCAGTTCTCGGCGTGGGGCTGTCGGGAACCGCTCGCTGATTGGCCGCCGCCCCCTCATTTATAGCCCGTCAATCACCGACCCCCGCGATCCCTGCGCGCATCGCCCGCTGCTGCCCGCGGGAGCCGCTCCGCACCGCAGCAGCTCCGCCACCGCCGGCACCTCGGGGAGCGGCGCTTCTGCCAGGCACAGAAACTTCCTCCTTCTTGCGCGGCAGCAGCCCAGGCAGGTTTTTTACTTCTTTCTTGTTTTGTTTTGGTTTTTTTTTG
>VZTZ01045089.1:367270-430971 GCA_013400955.1 Drymodes brunneopygia | reverse complement strand
TCCGCCGCCAAAGTTTTCTTTCACACGGAGAGAACTTTCGGTTGCCATGAAACTCGGGGGATTTGCAAGCTCCGGCCCCTCTCTCCCCCCCTCCCCCTCTTTTGGGGCAGCCGAGTGGAAAAGCTCAAGTGGCAGCGGTGTGGGTGTAGGTGGGGTTGGCCGGGAGTGCCCGGCCGGCAGCCACCCACCCTGGCCCCTCTCCCACCGACAGCCGTGCCCGATCCCAGCATGGTAATGTAGATTCTCCCCTAGGCGACAGCTCAGGAGGGGAAGAGTTTAGCCCGTCCATCCTTCCCCCGCCCCTTTATCCGCTCCGGGGGCGCGTCCGTGCCGCGCGGGCTCGCTCGGTCTCCAGGCAGCNTTTTTTTTTTGAACTTCCTCTCGCGGCTCTGTGCCCGCCTGCCCGCCGCCCTGGCGCACCTTTTGCCGGCCCCGGCCATGTACAGCATGCTGGAGACGGAGATTAAGGCGCCGCAGCCCACGCCGGGCAGCACCGGGGGCAACCCCGCTCCGGGCAGCACCGGCAAAGGCGGCGGGGGCGGCGGGGCCGGCAACGGAGCGGGAGCGGGCTCGGACCAGGACCGGGTGAAGCGCCCCATGAACGCCTTCATGGTGTGGTCGCGGGGTCAGCGGCGGAAGATGGCCCAGGAGAACCCCAAGATGCACAACTCGGAGATCAGCAAGCGCCTAGGAGCCGACTGGAAGCTGCTGAGCGACGCCGAGAAGCGGCCCTTCATCGACGAGGCCAAGCGGCTGCGGGCCGTGCACATGAAGGAGTATCCGGATTACAAATACCGGCCCCGGAGAAAGACCAAGACCTTGCTGAAGAAGGACAAATACTCGCTGCCCGGCAATCTGCTGGCCCCGGGGGGGGGCAACGCGGTGAGCAGCCCCGTCGGGGTGGGGCAGAGGATTGACACTTATGCCCACATGAACGGCTGGACCAACGGGGCTTACTCGCTGATGCAAGACCAGCTGGGCTACAGCCAGCACCCGGGCATGAACAGCCCGCAGCTGCAGCAGATGCACCGCTACGACATGACGGGCCTGCAGTACAGCCCCATGATGTCCACGGCCCAGACCTACATGAATGCCGCCTCCACATACAGCATGTCCCCCGCCGCCTACGGCCAGCAGCCCTCCACGGCCATGAGCCTGGGCTCCATGGGCTCCGTGGTGAAATCCGAGCCCAGCTCGCCGCCTCCGGCCATCACTTCCCACTCGCAGAGGGCCTGCCTGGGAGACCTGCGGGATATGATCAGCATGTACCTGCCCCCCGGCGGGGATGCCACAGACCCTTCCGCCCTGCAGGGCAGCAGGTTACACAGCGTGCACCAGCACTACCAGAGTGCCGGGACTGCCGTGAATGGTACCGTACCACTAACTCACATATAAACTTGGCTGCTCCGGACGGCTCCCCGTCTTAATCCCTAACCCCACCACCGCTCCCTGACTCCACCGGGATGTACGGCAGTGTTGCTCGGCTTAGCAGACTTGATACTAACTCTGGAGAAATTTTAAAAAGGAAATCCGTTAGTTGTCTTTTTTTTTTTTTTATACGAGAGAGAATATTTGCGCCAGTTGTTATTTTAATAGAGCACAACTCCTGCCTCCTACAAGCCGCTGTGAAGTTTTGAAACCACGGCAACTGCTTTCCTGGTTTCGGCTAGGTTGGGCACTGTTTTATTCGCTTAAAAGTTTTTTAAAAAATCTTGCATCTTCCAGTTTGATTTCTAGTGTTGCAATGACATAAACAAAAACCGCGGGCTTTTGTTTTTAAACTCGGTTGTTCACAAAATCGTTGTGGTTTATTACGTGTTTTGTTACCGACCCTCGCTTGGTTTCTATCCACAATCTGTAGCTTTCACAACTTTTTAACTTTGAGGTTTTATTCCTTGAAAAGGGGGAGGTGGGAGAGAGCAGAGCTGTGCGGGTCGCAAACGCATTTCTTTTATTTATAGTAACTTGTGTGTCTTGGTTTTTCTTAAGCTGTAAAGTTGTGTAAAAGGGTTTGTGAATTTTACTGTGAACCATGTTTTGACATATCGGATGAAAAAAAACGTTTTAGTTTTGTTACCGGATTCCTTCCAGAAAAAAAAAAAAAGTCATCGAAATACTCCTCCCCTGTTCCTAGTCCTCCTTTGCTTCCTTCTTCCGAGCGAAGAGAGATCAATAAATTTTCTATCAGGCACGTCAGCGGTGTCGGCGCGGTTTGTGCGGGTCCGAGCGCGGAGCGGGGCAGGGCCGAGCCCATCCCGGGGCTCCCCGCGGCCCCACCGCCCTCTCCGGGAGCTGCCGGCGCTTTCCGGCTGAGTTTCTGCCGCTGCCGAGCCGGGCTGTGTTTTATGGGGGGCGGGAGAGGGAGAATGCGCTCCTTGGATTTGGTTTTCTCCTCAATGAAGCGGGAGCCGGGCCGGGGAAGCGTCGCTGCGAGCTGCGGCCACTTGTTGCCTCTCGCCCGGCTGCTTCCTCTCGGCCGCCGGGAAGCGAAGGGAATTACGTCTCCGCCTCGGCTTGTTGTGCTTTTTATTTTTTTAACTTTTTTTTTTCTTGGTCAGGAGGGTTTGCCTAGAAACGCGAGCACATCTGAAATATTTACCAAAGTAAAACCCGTTGGGGAACTCTTAATTAGACTCCATTAAAAATGAATGGTTACAGGAGTCCCCAGAGGAAATAAATAATTCAATCATTTCAGTATGTTCGACGAGTGCTTTGAGTCTGGACAACTCCTCTTTCCTTTCCCCGCCCTTTACGTATTTTTTGGGTTTGTTTTTTTTTTGTTGTTTTTCTTTTCTTTAGGGATGTGCGTTACTCGTGGCTGCGTTTTGGTGGGCGCTGCGGAACAGCGTCCGCGGAGCCCCGGGGCGGCCGCTGGAGCCGAGCATCGTTTCGCTCTCCCTCTGAGCCTTCCTCTGGCCGGGTCCCCGTGTGTTTCCCCGGCTCCTCGGCAGGGCCCCGGGCCGGGCTCCGAGCTCGCCGCTCCGCAGGGCATCCCTGCCTGCGGCTTCGCGTCTCGCCTGCTCCCGCTGCCCCTCCGCTGTTTGCCTTGCGACAGGAGAGAGGGAACGCGAGGGCGCTGCTGGGGTTTGGGTGCAGGAACCTGCCCTGCCGTCCCTTTGCGACAGCGGCTTCGGGGACGCTTTGCACCCCTTGGCTGCCCGGGGCTGTCGGAGCCGCGTTCCATCCCCGCCGCTTCCCTCCCGGCCCGTCACGGATGCCCCGCCAGCGGCTCCTGCCCTCTCCGCCGGGAAGCATGTCCAGGGTTTTCTTAGGGCTCTTTCAAGAGGCGAGGATGCTCTGCAAAGCTCCCCGAGAGCCCCGTTCGCTGGTGCCACCCGGGGAAGGGGCAGTGCCCGGAGCAGGTCCCAGGCGGGGGAAGCCCCGGTTTGGGTTTGTTTTTTCCCCTGGGACCGGCCGCCCTCTGGTCAGTGCGGTAAAGCTCGGGCACCGTCACTGCCCCCGGCACGGGCTGAGGGTGATCACTTTGCAAATGAGAACCCAGCGTGTTACATACCCACAGCCCCATCCTTCTGTAAGGTTTCTGGTGAAATCTGGCAAACCTGTGGCTCTGCTTCTGCCTGTTTGTGCTACTGCCCTTCAGGTCGGAGCAGGAGGGTTTAGCAGCAGGATTTACCAGCTCTGTGAGGAGAAGCAGCTCCACAAAGAACCTGGAGGTGTGAGAGAAGGTGGTAACATCAGTGGTGTTAGTGGAGCACAGGGCATAGGCAGGCAGGGCAGCAGCAGGACCGATTTCATCTCAGCAGGGACACAAACTCGCCAGTGCTCTCCATAATATGAAGTGCCAGGACAGCTCTGAGTGGGGAAGAGTGAAATTCCCATTCCTTGGAACAATTCTCCCTCCACCTTCCCAGGCAGGTGTGCAGGTGCAGGTCTGACAAAAGTGAGGGCTCCTGAGCAGGGGAGCAGCTGCCAGCACTGGAGCTGTGCTTGGTGTCCTCGGAGTCAAACTGCAGCTGCATCATTATAAATAGTTCTTCACATCTGAGTTTTCTGGAAGTGGATTCAATGCCATGAAAGGGGAGAAATGCTGTTTTTTCAAAATTTGTAGCATTTTTAAGCTTAAGTTTTTCCTTGTTTGCCCTAAGTCAGGGCCTAAGGGGGGGGTTGTGAGGAAGTCCCTGAGGGCTCCCAGCTATGTCTCTATAAATGTCTCTGCCTTGTTCTTCCTGGAGGTTCCTATCCATGGTTTGGCTGAGGGCTGCTTTGCCTGATTTACTCATTTCAAGATGTCCAGGTAAAATTCCCAATGCAGTTTTCAGCTTCCTGGGGCCAAACTTTATCCAGAAGTGCATAAGCTGTGGTCAGAGGTTGTGGGAAGGGCTGTGAACAGGTGCACACCTGGGATGGGGGACAGACCTACATTAAATACAGATACAGCTTCTCCTTGCCTCAACAGGAGCTGACTTCAGCAGAGAGCCGACAGCAGAGAGGGAGACATTGCCTGAAAGATAACCTTTTTTACCCCAAAGAGCACAGTTACATCCTTTGCTCGGGCTCAGGAGATTTTCCTCATGAACAAATGCAGAAATAAGTTCTCTTTAGATGTGGTGAAGGTTTGGTTTACTTGTACTGAACCCAATTTTTAAATTTGCAGACTGTCTGGCCCCTGACATCCCTGCTGCATGCATTAAATCTCAATACCTTTTGAGCACTGCCCAGGAGGGATTTCCTTCTCCTGCTGGTGTGGGAGGGCTCAGAATGGAGCCATTAACATTCACAGGGAGACCAGGTAAAATTCCAAACTAGAAGTGAAGTGCTGGCTTGTTGCATGTGCACCATCATCAGCAACTCTTTGCACAGTTAAAACAACTCCAGCTTCATTCTACAACATCCAGAATAAATGCAAGTGCTCCCTTTTTCATTAGAATGACAGAGCACTGGCTCTGAAGAAGTTAATACTGGCGTTTCAGTGTAATGGCAATATTTAAGCTTTTGTTTTCACATGTTTTTGAGTGGCAGAAAACACTTGGTGCTGTTGGTTTGTCAAAACTCCATATATTGGGTTACATTTTCATGGTTCCTTCCTATGCCAAAGAGCTTCAGAGTTAATTTATTCCAACAAAATTTCATAAGTGAAAAGACTTTAAATTAAATTTTTGAAACAGTGAGTGAAGTCTAATAACTGGCAAAGGAATCTGATTGTGGGTATTTTAAGAATATATGTTAAACCACACATTTTTTATTTCTAGTATTTCTTTGTGACAAGAAGAGATGAAGAATAAATTCAGGAAAAGCATTAGCATAGACACTTTGAAAACATTCATAAATAATCTTTTTAGCTGTCCCGTATCAATCATGAGAGTAAGAAAGATACTTCTCGGGAACATTATTGGGAAGATAAGAACTTATCTAACTATCCTGCAGTGTTAATGGAGAGGATGATTTCTCAGGAATGAGTACCTGAAATCTGAAGCTGAGTGATGTTCAGGACTGGAATGGTGCTGCCATTCTCAGTGCCTGCAAAAGTGAGAAGCTTGATATGGCTTCTGTTCAGCTCATACAGACCCTGATCCTAGATTTCTTGTACTCATGTCCAGTTTATTCACACGCTGCAGATTCAGATTATTTCTATGGCAAATTTCACTGTTAAATTCCGACAAAACACTGAAATTACAAAGGCAGAAGGTTTGAATCCATTTATTTTATGATTCCTCAAGAAAGGTGTCCTGGTTTAGGGCAAATTTTTGGAGAGCTTTCCTTGCAGATGTGTTTGCATGGGGTAATTTAGTGGTTAGTGCAGATTTCCAGAGCAGTTTTCCACATACTCCCCAATCACAACTTTTAATTATTATCACAACTGGATGCAGCTATCAGTGCAACACAGTGACTTTTTCCCCACTGAATGTCCTCAGGATGAGGAATTAATTATTCTTTGCTGCAAATACCATTCACAGCCAACTTCTTTGTGCTGCTAGTCAAGCAAACAGGATTTTAGATTTGCTTCTTCCAAAAGCATCCTCAGAAGCTCTGTATCCCTATTAAACCTCAGTTTTCCAGTTTCTAAAATATCTCCACCTCCTTAGTGCAGCAGGGGAGATTGCAAAGCTGTGAGAGAGAGCAAGAGAACTGGGGGAGGTCACAGCACATCCATAAAAAGATGCATTTATATCTTCCCCACGCTGAAAGAAAAAAAATTGTGTACCACAGTGCTGTGCTCAGGATGCTCATTTTTATTGCTTTTGCTAAGTAAAATTACAATATATTTAAGTCAGGTTTATTTTATTCAGTAATACATCAAATTAAGACTAATCAATCTGAGCATGGTTAGGCCTGGTTTAAAAATGCTTGTGCTGACATCAGTGAAGTCTCAGGTTCATGTCCACATAGGGAAGAAGTTAAGGGTTTTTAACACATCCCGTTGATCTCTGGATGGAAAAATCTGCCCATTTTCCTGTGCTTTGGCCATCCCATGCTGGGGGATTGGTGCAAACTCCCCCTGGCTGATGGGGAGAGGTGTGAAACACAAACTCCTGCATAAACTGGGCTGCCTCCAAAGAAATGCAAAGTGATCCTGGCTCTCAGAGCCCCCATCCCTGTGTGTTTATTCCACGTGCACCCAGGGCTGAGAGAGCCAGGCATCCCTGGGGAACAGCTTAGGAATAAGAGGGAAATTAGGCAACGTTAAAAACTTGTGAGCCTCTGTCATTTATCTCTTCTGGGGCTTCTGATTGAGACTTCTGGCCTCGGTGAGCTTTTCTTCTTTGTCTCTGTGGAGAATATTATGCATCTTTTCTATGCAGCCCATAGGAAATAGTAGAGCAGTGATTGCAGCAAGCCTTCAGGATTTCCCCTTTGTACAAGGCTCAGCTTATTCATTTCATGCATCATTCAGGGCTTGCTGTGCTGATTTCAAAAATTCTATCCATCCCCTCGACACAAAGGGGAGAGACAGAAGACGGTGGTGGACGTGCCTCAGGTGCAGGGAAGGGCTGCTCCTCAGTGCCATTTGCAGGGGAAGGAGGCTTGAAAGTCAATGGGAACTTTGCCCATTCAGAGTTCAGGATGAGACACTTGGCTTTGATTTCATTTTCATTGTACTGCGCTGCCAAGTCACAGGAGCTTCTCTTCCACAAGGTTAAGGAAAGATATTTNCCCCCCCCCGTCTCCCTCTTTTCCCCCCCTTTTGATTCAATGGGCATTTTTATTTCACAGCCTGTAAACAGCAAGTGTCATAGTAGGAATTCCTTTTAAAAAGCAAGTTATAGTTTCATAATTAAGCAAAAACTTCCTTTCCTTTAAACCTGAGTCTGTTAAACAGGTGAACATTTGTGAAACAGGTGTGAATTTTTTATGAGCATACCAGGACTGGGCTAGTAACTGAATTAAGTGTCATGGCCCCAAAGTTAAAGGAAGTAAAGGAGCTGAATATACAGAGCTGCAAACATTGGAATCAAGGTAATTCTGTGCAGTTTTCCAGGCATTCAGCAGGGCTCTGTGAGTGGCTGCAGGAAGGATTAGCCCTGCCTGTGTTCTCTCTCCTAAGAACCACTGAGGTTTTCCTGACTTGGATGATTTTGTGCAGAGCATGGAATATTATAACAGATTTTTTTAAAACTATATTCAAAGTAAGAAGATCACCTCCTTGAAAGTATTTTGCTTCCTTCTGCAATAACTCTTCTGCTCTTCTCTCTAGATTTCAGACTGCACTTGTATCAGTTCTAGCCAAGAGCAAATGCTTTGATTTGAAAGTCTTGTGTAAGTAGGGACGAATAACTTTGGATTAATTGTTAAAGGCAATAAGGAATCTTTTGGGTTTTTTTGTTTAGACAGCAGTAAAACAAAAAGATTACTGAAGAGCTTAGACTGTGGTGGCATTGACAGAACTCCTGGAGGTTCTGGAGTAGGAAGCAGGATTGTTTTGGCCTCCAGCACAGGGCTGTCCATCTGTGCCCTGGAGTTATTTTGTTTTCAGTGACTGACAGGCCAGTTAATGACAGGACCGGGCTTGTGAGCTGCACAGAGAAGCACGGGGCTGCCAAAATCTGGCACATCCTTTGGACTTCCTGTCACATGAAACTTTTCCCACAATCGTTTTCCTTTCAATTATTCAAGAGAAACCAGAATTTAGGCCAGCCTAAACTGAACTGAACAAGGATCAGATGAGGGTTTGCAGTCCTGTGCCTGGGCTCTGGTTCTGCTTGGCTGCACCTCCCTCTTCCACCCTGCCAAGGTTCAGAGAGTGGCAGTGAACACAACCTCCACACCCAGAGGAGGACTGACCACACAGTCCCAGCTTTTTTTGGGGTGAAAACATTTTCACTTGGCTGTCAGGATGCCAGCCCAGTGAAAGAGCCCAGTGTATCTTTTGACACACACAACCTTGAGAAAATTCATTTCTCCTCACGCTGAGGTTTCACCCCTTCTTTCTCAGCAGAACTACTGCCTCTAGTTTTATCAAATGAGACTTTCTAACAGCTTCACACCAGAATTTTGTTGCTAATCCCATGCCAGTTGCTGATGAGATATGAGGATATTGCCAGAGTTGGATGCTGAGCACCTCTGCACCTTGTTCAGGTAGGACTGCAAGGAAAGGAAGGAGGAATAAAGAGAAATACTCTCCAGGAGTGTTGTTATGAATGCACTGACAGACTTTTGGTGCTTCATCTTCAGTGTAAAGAGGTGAGTAGCAAATGTGGTTTTGTCTGTATCCACTTATGGGCAAGGCACTGTCCAAGTGAAGCCAGAGATTCTGTATCTGGGTGGGAACCAGCAGAGGGACAAGGAGATACTGAAATAAGGACATATTTACTGTCTCTCAAGTGCTGGGTGGTTACAGCACCAGCTTCTCTGTTTGATTTGTGACAAGGAGGTGGCTGAAGGTGGTCCTTGGGTGAGAAGCAGTCCCTGGGGTCACCTCCTTGGTGGCTTTCCAAACTGTGATGCCTGAGCTCGTTATCAATCCATGGGAGAATTCCCTGAACAGCTCCAAACAAGAACCCCTGCCAGTCGTAGGTGTTGAGACTGCCTTGCCCACAGAAGGACTGGGGAGAGAGAAAAAGCAAGCACAACAGACCTTTATTGTCTGGGAGATAAGAAAGTCATAAAAAAGTCAGGGTTCTAAGCAGAGGCCTGAGCAGCTCAGGTGTGAGGGAGAGGATTTGGGTTTACCTTGCCTACTTAATGAGAAAAAAAAACCAAACACTTGCAAATGGGGAGCAGGTGACTTCAATAAACTGCATCACAAAATTCGTTGCAAAAAGATAATCCTTGAGAACTTTTTATTTTGGTGTGCTTTAGGCTGGGAGCTTTTCACGGGAACAGGACTTGTTTCCCCCAGTTCCTGAAGCTTTAGGTGTTATTTTGATGATCACATTCATATCTTTAAGCAGGTTTAACCCCAGTTTGTGCCTGCCTTAATTCCAGCTCCAAAGGCTGGAGCAGCCCAAAGGGAAGTGTGGGAAAGCAAATAGTAACCCCCAGCATGGGAGGTGAGTGAAAGCTGTGGCTCTGTGAAATGCATTGTTCCAGCTAAACTGAGACCCTCTGCTCCCCTTTGAAGCCTTGGAAGGCAGCTCATGAGCTGCACTGGTCCATGGGGAAGGCAGGACTAGAGGCAGGGCAGTGATTTCAAATCAGGCTTTTATGATTTAATCACAAATATTGGCTGGCTGCAGGCATGGGAATTACAGGTATAGAAAATGGCATTGTGACAAACAGTACCAAGAGGGGCGTTTCTGAGTCCATTTAGTGAAGGGGGCTAGATGTAAAAAAGGAGAAAGATACAGCTAATGGAGATGGAAGGAAAGTCCAAAGGTAATGCAATGAAAGGAGTTTATCACCTTGAAACATCTATGTTTCACTCCTGAGGATTACTTAAAACTGCGAAGGAAACAAAGCGATGTTATTTTGTGTTTAAAATAATCTGCATTTTCTGTGTCTCATAGTTACCCTTTCATCATACACAATGTGGCCAGAATCTTATCCTTACCTTGAAGTGTGAGCACAAGAGAAAAAGCAGTTGTAGCTAATGAATGAGCAGGAACAATAGAGATCTACTGGCATTTGTCCCTAAAATCTCTGTGTGAAGGGGAGGATGGATGGGGGAGCTTTGAGAGGGAGCTAGCCCAGATCTGCTGAATTTCGATGAGGATTTTTCTAGTTTGTCTGCCATTCTGGTTGGCTGCATTATTATTTATCTCATCACTCAAATTGTGGTAGGTGCTGCTCGCCTTGGAGTATGAATAACAAGCTGTTGGGCTCAGTAGAGTTCACTTATGCAGGAGGAGAGAATAATTCTCTCCTCTCCAGGAACTTCTGGGGAAAATCTAATAGTCTTGGCTGTGCCTCAAGGGTTTAGGGTTTAATGGTGCCTTCTGACCTTAAAGCACAGAAGTATTTAAGAATATCCAAGTGTGTATCAGGATTGAATCCAGTGTCCAGTCCATGAATTCCCCCTGCAAGAACTTTTCCTAAAGTATCAGGCATAAAAAATACTTTATTAATTGCTGGGTCAAGTAATAGGGAAAACAAATGTGTATTCTCAGGTCTCATGTTATCCCACAAACGGTGCTGCCGTATTCTCACAATTTTAACACTGCTCATATTCATTGTCAAACTTAGTCTGAAGAGGGAATTTAGCAACAGTTCTCTGGTAAAACTTGACTAATCCTAAAATAACAACATTTCCACCCAAGATGCCTGTCTGAGCAAATTCTCCTTCCCTGAGCCCAGAGAAGTCATCTTCAGGTTGGAATATTTGTGGGTAGGATCAGCTGTTAATGTTTGGCAACATTTCAATTTCAGTGCCCTTAGCATTAACCCTCAACATTTAGAGGCTCCTGAGGAAAGAGGGAAACAGAAGAGAAACCTCTCTGGTGCTGAGGATTCTGGTGACTGAGTCCTGCAGGACTCGCTGAGGTCTCTTTAGAGCCAGCAGGCAGGAAAAGTGTTTTTATGGTGAAAATTTAAATCATCTAGAAATGTCCTTGCACATCTGAGATCACTGGGACCTGTGGATTTCTGTCCTCACTGGCAGGTAGAGAAGCAAGCAGATTTCACAGCCCATGAACAATTTGTCATTTGCTCTTAAAGAATCTCTCAAATGCCCTGGCTGTGGCAGAGGCACCGTACAGATGCACAGGAAGGTTTTGTGCTTTTTAATTAAGGAAAATTAATCAGGGGAAGGGGAAGGTGAGCAGGATGTTGATGCAGCCTGCCCAGGTGTGTGTCTGCATCAGTTCACCCACACAGAGCAGGTGGACAAAACTGAGACCTCAACTGAAAAAATCACTTAAGAGGTCTGAAAGACATTCTCAAGAAATGTATGAAGAGGTGGGCACAAAGCTGGATATATGGGGAATGTGGGATGACCACTGAAGGGAGGAAGAAATCTGCATAACACCTGAAGGATGCAAAAAGAAAAACTCGTTCTGCTGGGAGGTGACCTGTGACACAACCAGGAAAAACGGGAGGATTGAATCAAAAGAATGTCAGTAAAATAAAAGGCAAATGTGCAATGTTCTCTCCAGGAGTTTGCAGGTGTTTAAGGAGGACTGGATAAAACATCTGTGAGCTGTAGAGAAGAATCTTGTGTTGGAAGAAGGGGAGATCAGTGTTTCATGGCTGTCCTTCACATTTTATTCATAAAATAATTGCTTTTCTCTGACTGGAACGTCCCTGTTCAGGTGTGCTCCTGGATGTCTTGGAAGCCTGGGAGTGCTGTACTAGGGGGGAAGCTGTCGTTTGATGATGATTCTTAATTTTGAGTGGGGTTTTTTTTCCCCCTGTGAGATCTCAGAACACTTGACAAAGGAATCAGTGCAGCTCAGTTCCACGAGGAAAAAGGTGCAGGGGCAGAGCCAGCAGTGCTCCCTCACCTCACACTGATGCTCTGCCCACTGTTTGCAATGGAATTTTCCAAATGGGCCCTGTCTGCAGCATTTCCTTGTGCTGATGGTGGAGCTCCAACAGCCCTGGAGGAAATTCCTCCAAAATTTCTCCTTACACCTCTGTTAAGAGCTCCTGGCCTTAGAGAGGGCAGGGTTTCTGTGCCAGCTCCTGGGTCACTGCATCCTGGCTTAAAGTAATCCTGGTTTCAGATACTCTGGGCTACTTCTGCTCGAGGGCTGGCAATCTTCCTGCCTCTTATGGCTTTGTCACTCTGGTAGAGGGACAATAAACAGTAATGTACTTGTTTTCCATTTCTCCCCAGTGCAGACTGTCACAGCTTATCTAGGGAGAGTCAAACTTAATTTAAAGATGCTTTTCCTGCCCCCAATAAATAACCACACATTTAAATATTTGGGTTAATTTCACTAAAAATAAAACCTCTATGAAGTTTTTCATATTTTTCATTAAACAGAAACGGTAATTTATGTGTTTTGTAGTAAAGTATACAAATGAATCCTGAAGACAAGAAAAGATAATGGGAATTAAAGACTGTAAGTGTTCCCTCGAAAATTTCTACAGGGTTTGCTCTAAGTTCATTTTGTTTCAAATCAATTCTGTGCTGGGGTAACTTGTAGCTGAGTTTGCTGCTGGTTTGATGCATCCGTTGAATCCACTAGCAGCTGCAAAATTCCAGGAGCCCGGCCTTTTCATGACTCAGTGACCATGTAATTGGCCATGGGATTTATTCAGCCTTTTCATTCTGTGTGACCCTCCCGTACAGCATCCTACCAAAAACCCTCCTGGTTAAATTCTGTGCCTTTCTGCTCTGCACTCTCAATGAACGGCTCACAGCTTCCAACCCGTTCGCCTTGCATATACAGCAAGGTAAAATATCTTATCAATGGCTCATATTAATGGATCATATTAATGGCTCATATTAATGGCTCATATTAATGGCTCATATTAATGGCTGCCTGCTTGTTGCCATCGCTGTTGAAGCTGACAGCCTGCAAACTGACTTTAAAATAGAGTAAACCTGGCCTTTGTGAGCTCGGGCAGCTGGGTTTGCTCTCTGTGTCTGTTTTGGAGTTAATCAGATATTTCTTCAAGCCGGTTGCTAAATGGACCATCAGGAACAGACTCGAGCACAGAGGGACAAACAGTCAAGCACCCACTCAGCCTCCATCCTGAAAAAGTCTTAAACGCTGTGATTGAATCAGTTAGCAGCACTTTTTGGGGAGTTTCAAGCATTACTGCCGGGAGGCAGCTGCCTCCTCTTTATCCGCCCTCTGGCTGGGAGCTGTGGGTGTGGGAGGAATGCGGGATTGGGTGCTTATCTCTCCATCCTGGCCCTGTTTGGAGCTGCTTTGGAGCGGGGATTTGCCTGGAAAAGGCTGCCAGGGGAAGGTCAGCTGCTGCACTGATCGACATTGATGGGGAATGTAATTTTTGTGTTGTTTAGATTTCTCCTAACCCCGTGTGGTGGAGCTGAAATGCGGTATTTTCACACATACGATGTTTATAAGGCAGCTTTACCTGGGTCACAGCCGGGAGCCTACCCAGAGGTTATCAGCTGGGAGAGAGTTGTTGCTTCTGGCACTCATGGTGAAGATTTTGATCTCTGTTATATATTTTGGCATGGAAAAACTTGTTTTACAAAGGTGTGGCTGAAATCAAAATTTACTGCAGGTTTCACTTCCAAGGGCCGCCAGTGTGGCAAGATTAGAGCTGCCGTGTCACCCGGGATCACTCTGCAAAATCACCAAAAGTGCCTTTTACAAGTGAAAATTACAGCTGCAAGTTGTTTCAGGAAAGAAGGAGGAAAGGGTGCCTTAAAATACGCTGTTATTAAAATTTTTAACTGGAAAAAATTCTTATCGAAGAGAGGGCTTTTTCTTAAACTGATTTTTTCCCCAGAGCAGTAAAGCTCATGCTATACCACTTATTGACTGATATTTGGAGGGGGCAAAAATTGTTTTTGCCAATTATTCAGATAAAGAAGCCCCACCAGTGACCCGGTGAGCAATGAGAGCTACGTGGTAGGGAATGGAGAGTGGCAAGAAAGAGCTTTCCTTTTTGTTGTTGGAGAAAATTGAGACCTCAGGCTTATTCTTTTCAAACACTTTTTCAGTCCAATAACAGCTGCTGGCCATCCTGCGTCGTGGCACAGCTTTGGGAAAAGCACGGTTGCAGCATGCTCATGACAGAACTCATGGGCTCGCTGGTTTCACCCCCTTTGGTGAATTTTCCACATTTCTGAGGTAAAACGGGAATTCCCAGGAGGGGCAGCAAATGCAAAGGGCTGTGATTATCATCGCATCGAGCTCGGGGGTGCCAGAGTGCCCCAGCAGCGGCAGGGCAGGGGTGGCATCCTGAATCTGCATTCAGATCTCAGCAGGTTCTGCCTTCCCTCAGCGCATTCCAGCCGGGAATGACCCCAAAATCGCCGGGAATGACCCCAAAATCGCCGGGAATGACCCCCCAGCGCCGGGCAGCCCAGCTACAATCCGTGTCCTTCCCGGTGCCCAGCATCCCTGCAGTCCCACAGCACACCTGGGCTGCGATAAGAGATCCTGGTGATTAGAGATTGGTAATTTTGCATATACAGAAGATACAAACAAAATATCAGGGTTCGAATGCACAAAGAGAGGGTGGCTTCATGCACAGGAGATGGTTTAGTTTAGGACTTAACTGAACAACTTCTGATAAGTTTAATTTCATTAATCTTCTGTGACAGACTGTCTGTTTGGGTGGTTTTTTGTTGGCTTTTGTTTGATTGTTTGTTTGTTTTCCCAGAGAAGATAATAATTTAATTGCTTTCTCTTTCTTCGAGAGTTAAGTATCTTTTTTTTTTCTTCCCTTGGGTGCTGGGCAACTGATTGAGGCCCCCCTGAGCTGATTTATGCAACTCAAAAGTTCATCTTCAAAAATCTTTACCTTGAACACCAAGGCTCAACTGGAGCAGCAACGTTTATTATGCTGTCCAATAAATTAACCCCACTTGGCTTGGAAAAATCATTAAAGTTGGGTTCGTATTTTTTCCCATTTTTGTGTCCTCTAAACGATGAAATTTCTGCGGAAAGTGAAATCAAAATAATTTTAATGGAAAATATGAAGGCGTTATTAGGCGGTGACAGTTTAAGCGACGAATAATTGCAATTAATTTATAAATAGTGAGTACGTGCGATGATTCTTTGTGATGCCAAGCAATAGATCAAACTCATAACCCTCACTGGCAGCTCCCTCAGCGCAGTTTGGGGCATCCCCAGTGCTTTGGGAGCCCCTCCTGGGCAGCTTGGCCCTGTGCTGGACGATCCGGCCGCTTTTCCTGCCCCTGAGCCCGGCAGTAGCTGCTGCCTGCAGCTGAACTGCAGCTCCTGAGCCGCTGCGATTCACAGCTCGGCTCATTAGCATAACCCATCATTAGCGCTGCTTTATTGCTCCCGGCCCGGGGTATTTACACAGCTCTCGAAGGAAGCAGCTCTGAGCCTTCCACCGCTGAATCCAGCGGGAATTGCGCATCGGGGACTCACAGAACCTTTCCAGGCCCTAAATAAACAGCGCACAATGTCAATTTTTACAACTTGAAGCAGCAGAGCACCTGAACATTTGTGCTTTGTGCTGAAAAAAAAAGGAGTTGGGTGCAGATCTGATTTCATTCCTGCTCCTTCAAAGTCATAACAACACAAAATTGTCATCCTGAGTGCCACGGGCCGCAACCTCTGTGCTCTTAAACTCCAGGGCTTGTGGAGCGCTTTTCAAGAAGGCAGTCAGTTTGGTAATTCCAGTTTTAAGGACCAGGAGATTTGGGCTGGAGGAGCCCAGGGTACTTGTGGAAATTCGTGTCGGTGCCTTGTCCCCCCATCCGTGTCACCAGCGCAGCCCCCGGGGCACCCAGAGCAGAGGAGTTTTCAGGCTCCGGTGTCGCTGCCCGGCGATGGCCATGGGTGAAGGTGCTAAAGTCTCACCCTGATATGCACAAGTGCAAATCAGCCCTAGTCACGATCGGGGCCTAAATATCCCCGCTCGGAGGGGTTTTTGGGCAGGATGCGGTGAATGGGGCCGGGACACGCTGATGGCTGTTTAGGGGAAGGGATTGAGCAGGGGATCCATGGCTGCAGGGCACCACTCCCAGCCCTGCGCCCACCCTGCCCGGGCAGCTCGGGAGGGGCATTGCACAGGGAAAAGGGGTGATTTAACTTGCCAAAAAAAGCCCGACACATGGGCTCATGGGGTACCCATTTCCCACCCAGAGCCCCCGAGGGTGGCACTGGAGAGTTCCAGGAGCAAGCAGGTAATTAATTTCTGCCGCGCAGAAAAGTGTCTGGGAAAACTCGAGTTTTGACAATGATTCCGTATTAATTGCACGTTTATAAAGCACCCTGGCTGAACAATCCCAGCCGGAGCCAAGGCTTGCCCCGAGCCCAGGGGGTAAAACCAGTCCATCCATGGCCTGTCCCACAGCAGCACCCCGGGCGAGGTGACAAACCTGTGACCTGCAGGTGTGACAAAGCCATTACTGAGCCCTAAAGCGATCTTCGGCCGCGCTTGGCAATGATGCTATCGGGGCGATGGGCAGCGGGGGCGGCGGGACCCTGAGCTGTGAAATCCCTGTGAAAGGAGCTGCAGGCCCATCCCGGCCTGGCTGCTGGGAGGGGATGCATTCCTGCTCTCCTTCCACCCAGGGGTGGAGCACAGGCTCTTCGCTTTCATCTGCCCCGCTGATAAGCAGACAACATCCAGGTAACCCTCCGACAACTTTCCCCTCTGGAAAAGAGGCGTTCAGATCCACCCTCTGCCCACGATGAGGAAACACGGCTGGGTATACAGAAAATAGAGAGGCTGAGAGTTGTGTTGTGCCGATCGGAGTTAATTTTGCGTCAGAAAACCTCTTATGGCAGCCTAGATTTTGCAAAGTGCTGCTCAGCGATTGTTCGCTTCCTTGGAGTGGGGACAGCGTCTCGAAAGAGCGATATCTCCTTCTTTTCTACAGTTTAAAAATGATATTTCACAGAGGCACGAGAAAAACAAAACAGAACCACTTAAAAATGATCTGATTGCCCAAGTTGGTCAGATTAAAAGATTGATACAAACAGTAAAAGATAAGGACCAAATTTCTAAAAGCGATGTGGGAAAGGATGATGGGGTTGTCCAGAAGCAAAGGCTGCAACTCTGATTGTAGCACGGCCCTTTGCCATGTGTGTGCAAATAACATTAACGGTGGAAAAGAGCTTATTTTTAAGACCAAGTTAAGTATCTAACCTGTTAAAATGTGTGGTCAGCTTTTTGGTCAGTGCGGTTGTCCTGCCTGCCATCCTGCAGCATGGTTAGGATTTTTCACAAGTACTTTAATCCATTTTTAGAGAATCAGTTATATCTGATCGAGGGATTTGGCTTTCCTCCCCACACTCGCCCAATTTATGCCTCAATTTCTCCTCTTCGGCGTTCTGCAACAACTCTGGCCTTTAAAAAGTGTTTATGGGTTGAAAACAGGGTGTAGGTGAGGTTATTTTAGCAGAGCTCTAAATCACCGAGCACCATCGGGAGGTGAGGGCTCAGCCCATCACTTTTAGCAGGTATTTTGTCTCTGTGCGGGCTGACTTCCAGTCAGACCGCTTCAGATCATCAGTGCTTTTCGCTGCCAATTAGATGTTTAAATTAACCCTTCATTAAGGTGACCGGAGGTGATACGTTTCACTGTAATGAAAATAGATGAGGGGTATATTCTGCACCTCCCATTGTTCTGGATGCTGCCCTGGAGATCCCTGCTCCAGGGGCTTGCAAAACAATTTCTTTGAGAGTTCAGATTTTCAAAGGATCTGGAATCATATTTAAAATCTGTTTTCTCTCAGTTATAAACAAACACGTAACTGTTTGGAGAGTAACAATTTGGATTGCTGGAAGAAGAGCAAAGCTGAAATGCTCTGCAGAGTATTTAGCACTGAGGTGTTTGTAACACCCCATTTTTCATGGTGACTTCGGGCACTGTTTTTACCTATCTCTGCCAAGGACAAAGATTTTCCTCTGCATTTGGATTGGCACATACTGAACTGGCATTTTTGCAATGCATTTAATTGTTTCTTTTATCTTTTTTTTTTTCTTTCAGGTGATAGAAAATTGAAAGAAATTTGATTTGATCTTTTTTTTCAGGTGTTGTGCAGAGATGTGTGTAAATTGACCCAAAACACACAACAGCTACTTAACTTGGAGATCATTGCACACGTTGGGCAGCAGGAGCCCAAGCATGAAGGAATGAGATCTTCCTGCCAAGTGCTTGACAGGCATTTTGTTAATTATATATGCTATTTTATAGGCTTAATGCTCATGCCATGGCAGTGCCCAGAGAGCTGGGGGTGCAGTTTCCTGCTAAATCTGCAGCCAAAGTGCTGCCTTTCCTCATGGACCAGGGCTGGAGATCTTTTGGTCACCTGGATTAAGAATCTGATGCTGCTGACTGGTATTTTTCTTCCAGAATGATTTATTTTTTCAGCTGGATTAACTCCTTCGAGTTGCCAGTGCAGGAGGAGAGTGGCTGTGAGCAAGGAATGTGGTGTGAGGTGTTTCGGTGCAGCCCAGGTTTAAAGCAGTGAAATGCTGTCCGTAGGTGTGGCTGGGTGATTTGTGATACCCTGCTTCAGGGGCTCTTGGCAGAGAAAAATGGGATTTAAATAAAAAATATCTCAATGTGTGTGTGTTTGGAATTTTTGCCAAACAAGCAGAGGAGTATCTTTTATTCACCTGTTTATTTTCTGTGCCTTTTTCTGTTGCTTTGGGATGTGAGTACAGGAAAGACAGGAATAGGCATGAAGATTTTCAGTATTGGGGTTAAGCACAGTTCTTGCTGCAAGCAGGTTTGTCTTCTCTAAGAGTTCACATCATTATTTTACTTTTTCAGGATATTAAATCATCAGTTTTTAGTGGACTGCTCTGCTTTCAAAGTCTCTTGGGGTTTAAATAGCTTTTGAAGAAAGAAATTCTATTTATTTATTTTCTCAAATCTTTCTTTTTCCCATGGTAAAATGTATTATTTCACTCAAATAAAATACTTCCTCTCCGCCTTTAAATACACAGAATATTAGAGTTGTATTCATTGCTGCTGTATTCAGAACAGCAAAGTTCTAAATTCTTCACCAAACCCAACACTGATATCTGTGGGCTATGTGGGACTCTGCTCTTGTCATTGTTTTTCATCCACCTGGGTGAACTTCCATGCAAAAGGATGGGCTGATTCCCACACTGAGTCACAAGAAAATACAGTGATTGGCAGCTCTGAATTTCTGTGTGGGCTGAAAACTTTGTTCCTTCTTTCTTCTTCCAAAGATTGGAGGTGATGGCTGCAATCTCTGAAGGAGGAGAACGGCCTGGGAGGGGACAAATCAGAGACAACTTCCTCAGATTTCTCGGAAATAATGAATGGTGTTGGTTACATGAATTCTTAGGTCCATGTTCAGGCAGTCAGAGAATGGTTTGGGTTGGAAGGGACATTAAAACCATCCAGTTCCAACCCTGAGCAGGGACACCTCCACCAGACCAGGTTTCTCCAACCTGGCCTTTGTAGCTTTAAAATCTGGTTTATCTGTGCCCCTGACCATGCCAGCACCTGCTGTATTGGATATTTTCATTGGGCTGCTTGATTTTTGCAAGCTGCTTTTTAGAACCAGTTTAAGGAATTTATTTTGGAGCCCTCTGGACAGCTGGAGTTGGTTCAGCACCTCTCCAGATAAGAAAATGGACAAAGCACCTTTCCCTCAGTGTGTGATGGACAGGGCTGATTTGAGCTCCTTGTATCTAGATTTGCTCTGAATTGCCAGAAAATAGCAGAAAGGGGATGCCTGAATGTAATTTCTCTGCTGTGATGAACCCAGCTTGCTCTGTAATTATTTCAAATCATAAAACAGATTTTCTCCAGGATTTTTTAAAGAATTGTTTTATTTTGTGCAAACCACATCATGGGAAATGCCAGCCTGCAGAAGTTAGATAAGTCACCAAGGCTACTTGTAAGAATAAAGGTAAATAATTTCCAACTCCATGGTATTACTGGGTTATGTTAAAGCAAAATAACATTTGGCTGCAATGGCAGAAAATTTATCTGGAAGACAGTTAAATCCTGAAACATTTTGAGAGTTCTTCCCAGAGTGACAGGTCTAGGGTATTTTTCTAGATGAAGTGGGGAAGTTATGAAGTTCCTCTAGCAAAGGCAAAGGATTTTTTCCTGGTTTTTGCTCAGTGTAGTGGTGATATTCCAGCTGGGAACTTTTTCCTAAGCACACTGTGTTGTGTCAAAGGGTGTCTCAAGGCAACAGCACTGAGGAACCACTCATTCATGGCTGGTTTAGGGTTAAAAGTAGCCAGGTTCTGAAATCCGTGTGTTGCTGATCATTTTGGGATTATAATCTACATAATTACAAATAAACTTATTATTGGTTGGGGGGAAACCTAACTGGAAATGAGACATCATCTAACACATGTTTAGCTCTGGTAATTTATTTTATGAAATGAGAGAATTGCGAGGCTGCATTATCAGCTTCATGGATTCCATATTGTGTCATTTATTGATTAGGTGCCATTGCTAATTTGTCATTTTTTTCATAATTTTGTCCTAAAGCGTTACCGTTAGCCAAATTTGTCAACTGGACTCATGTGACCAGACATGCTGTCAGTTCAGACATTTAGACACAGAGTTGATGCACAGAATAAAGGTGTAATAATTGTGAGAATACACATTGCATTTTTCCACAGGGGCGAAATGAAGTCTCACTGAAATGTATTGGAGCCATTTTTGAAAAGCTGTTTTTAAAGATGATCACGTATTACCAATACCACAAAAATGATACAATTCAGAATCTATTTCAGGAGAAAGGATCATCTCTAAGTACTTGAACTCCTTTCTCTGTGTTCTGTGGGAAATAGTGTGTGTGTGGAGGTGGGAACTGCCAAGAAGTTGCTGTTTATATTTGTTTGTTTGGTGGTACTGCTGGGATTCCTACAACAACTGGAGTTATCCAGGAACAATCAGGCTCTTTTAGCCTGGCTCCTGAGAAATCCAATGCTGGTGGTGTGTTTTGAGCCCAGCTGACAGCTCAGCCCCACTGTTCCCTGGTGGGATGGGGAGAGGATTGGAGGGACGATGGTGAAACAACTCCTGGTTGAGATAAAGACAATTTAATAACAAAAGCAAAAGCTGCACAAGCAAGTAAAGCAAAACAGGGAATTCATCCACTGCTTTCCATGGCAGGCAGGTGTTCCAGGAAGACAGGGCTCCATCAGTGTAACAGTGACTTGGGAAGACAAACTCAGAATGTCTGCCCTTACTCTTTCTCCCCCAGCTTTATGTGCTGAGGGTGATGCTGTATGGTCTGGGACAACCCTGGGGTCAGTTGGGATCAGCTGTCCTGGCTCTGTCCCCCCCAGCTCCTTGTGCCCCCAGCCTCCTCCCTGGTGAGGGTGAGGAGCAGGAAAGGCCCTGGCTGTGTGTAATCCCTGCTCAGTAATAACTCAAACATCCCTGTGTTATCAGCCCTGTTTCCTGCACAGAGCCAAACCCAGCCCCACAGCAGCTGCTGAGAGGGAAATTAACTCTACCCCAACCCAAACCAGCACACCCAGAGAATGAATCAGCTCCAAACCTTGCTTTTCATCCTCAGGCTTGCACTGTGCAGTACCCCAGGAACACCTTGCCTGGGCAGAGGTGCCTTGGAGGGGTTGCTGGGCTTGTTGAGGGCTCCACCAGTGCAGCACAAGCAGATAATTACTGGGAGGGAAGGCTTCTTCTACAAACCCCAAGAGAGGGTTCAACAGAGGCCTTCTAGAAATCTTTCTCACCTCTTTCTCTACACTGTACCCAGGGCAATGCTGGTCTTTAACAACAGCACACAAATAATGGAATGCCAGGAGGCTTGGAGAGCTTTATCAGAGCCCTCCTGTTCAGAAGATGTGAAGATCTGTGTCCTGCCTGCTCATCTTGCCAAGAGCTGTCCTGGATTTCTGTCCATTTACCTGCTGAAAGAAGGAGGACAAGTCAAGGCTTCTTTTAAACCCAAGACTTTTTTGCATAGCTGGAGTTGTGCTGATAATTTTACAGTTGGTTAACAACTAATGGCTTCATGAAGCCTAAGTGTAACCAGTCTAAGAGGAAGCCTTTCCCTGGGAATGTTGCTGCAGAGAGCTTTCCTTGGGTGGCTGGGAAGTTGCAGTTGTGGAGGGGAAATGAGGCTCTCAGATATTCGAGGTCTTGGTCCACTGCCATAAATTGTCTCTGAGGGGCTGTGTTGTGGGGTAGGGTAGGGAGACATTGCCTCACTTGGTGCTGCCTTTTCTCCTCATCTTTCACAGTATCTGCTGCTGTTTGATTCTAATAACCAAAATCCAAAAATTCAGAGCATTTAACGGCCTACAGTGATTTCAAGTGACAGCAAATACAGGCTCTGACCCACAGGAAAATGCCACTGCTCTCTTGCAGAAAGAATCAGTGTGCTGATAAAATATTTGAGAGAGCAAAGAGCCCCTGCTGACTCTTGGGGAGTATCCATGTAAGAACTTCCCTTAGTGGAGGATGCTGAATCTGAACTGGGACAGCAGAAAATTCTGCAGGGCAGGCACCACACCAGCCATGCAGACTGAAGCTGACAAAATAGATCCTTAGTTTTGAAGAACTGCACAAGCAGATTCATAGTTCTAAAGTGGATTCAAACCAGAACAGAAATGTTTCCACTGTCAGCCTGGAAGTGGTGCTGGAATAATTATTGTGCATTTAGCTCCCAGGCATTCCAGAACAACCTCACCTTGGTCATTTCTTAACCAGTGGCAAGAAAAATGTGTTTCCTGAGGTTGGAATCAGAACTGGGCTCTGGGCAGAGCTGCCCCAGGCTGAGCTGTGATGATCACAAGGATGCCTTGGTGTGAGCCTGTGATCCCCTCTGCTCTGCCCATGGTGGAGTGCAAACAATCCAAGTTTGGTCTGTCCAAACCTCCTGCAGTGCAATGACCTGGCTGGGCTGAAGGCTGGGTGTTTGTAGGGCTTGTTCCCCCCTGAGCCATCGGGGCTGGCTGGAAGTGACCCCACAAGGTGACAGCCACCAGGACAGAGCTGCTCAGCTGCCACACAGCTGCAAATCCACAATCAGTTGAGAGAGGGCTGGAGGAAGGAGGTTTTGCAGGGGTTTGTGTGGCTGTGAGGCAGGACACACGCTCAGCCCCTGTGTCCCCTGCTCCTGCCCCGCCTGAGGAATTGGTTTCTGCCTGGCAGCATCACCCAGTGCTGCTGTTCCTCCCCTCCCTGATGGCTCATTGTTACCTTGCATAACTCCAGCTCCTAAGGAAGGCTGGGAAGCTGACACAGTGAATAGATCATTACCTGTAATAATCAGCAATTTAGAAATTTGCCTCTGAGGAAAGTGTTTGGCCATCTTGTTTGTTGGGGGAAAAAAAAGACAAAGTGATAATTTCTGTAATTGGAAATCTCTCTCTTTTCATCCAGGGTAAGGGCACTTCCACGC
Organism: Drymodes brunneopygia; assembly: GCA_013400955.1. Taxonomy (NCBI): domain Eukaryota; kingdom Metazoa; phylum Chordata; class Aves; order Passeriformes; family Petroicidae; genus Drymodes; species Drymodes brunneopygia. The sequence goes on along the minus strand of VZTZ01045089.1, from coordinate 407,626 downwards.
TGAATTCACTGTCATTTAATTCTCATAGCATCCTTGTAATTTGTTATGGGTTTAATTGCTGTTTAGATGAAACACTGCAGAGCACAAAAATCAAGTTCAGATTTTTTTTCCCCCTTTATTTTTCTTCTTAGATTACTGCCTGTAAAATGCAAATAGAAAACACAGAATGAATAGGAAACTTTGAAGCAAACACACTGAGATTATGTGGAACTTAATGCAAGACAGCAAAGAGTCAACAGTAATAAATGATCATGTAAGGATTATTAAATCTTAATTTAGTATTCATACAGCCCACATTTGCAAAAAAAAATTTTAATCCAATTGGACAGCGTTCTGTGACTGTGAGGCAAAAAAGATGATCCAAACTCATAGCTGTTCTGATAAATGGAGATATCATTAGCAATATGAAGTAGGTGATCATGACTTCTCTCTTTTTCATAAATTACACTAAATAACCATAATGCTGCAATTTAGCGGTCCAAAGTTCATCCTATTCAGCAGGCCATCCATAGTCAACAGTTTAAAGAAAGGGGACCTGCTGAGAAAATGGTGGTCTAATCAGATGCCATAAAATCTGGCTGATCAGATGAGCCCCATTTTCTTTTTTTGTAAGGAGATCCTAATGAAGCAGAGCATTGAGGGGATTCACAACTTTTGTTCCCCCATTTGATTATTCAGGTTGGCTGCACCAAGTTCCAAACTAAGCAAGCGGGGTCTAATCCTCTGGGCTGTTTGCATACACGCTGTGTTTTACAGGAGACTTATTAAATCCCACTTTGCTAGCCACCAAATTGTGTGCGACTTATCTCCAGCCCAAATGATCAAAACACTGCGAGGTGCAGCGAATCACACCCCGCAATCCAAGAGGAATCTGCTATTATTGTCTGCTCCCTGCCTGCTGCCTCATTTACCAAGCATGGCAAAAATGAAAAGTGCTTCACACCGCAGGCTTCATGAATATCTAAAGTGGTGCAGAGGAGAGGGGATGCTGGCTCAGCCAAAGGTTAAACTCCCAAACTTTGGGGCTGCCCTTGGTTAGAACTGAAGCCTGTGATGTCATTTTTAGCAATAAAAATTCAGCAGTGCACCTGTTTTTGTGCAACTGTGGGCATGGCAGTTTTTGCTACTTGAAATACACTCTTTCTTTAGGAAAAATATGTGGTACTTTCACTTTTACTTGCATTTGATGCAGAAATCCCTTCATTTTTTCCTTTCCTTTAGCTACTGTGTTATAATTCTCGGTATCTTTGTGTTGCCCATGGCTGGGAATTGTTCCCTCGCAGAAGATGTGGGGCTGGATGGCAGCAGCCTGATAGAGAGCTCAGTGCAGTCAATTTTTTGTTGAAGTCTGAGCCTGCCAGGCCCAATTTGTGAAGTGCTGAGCTGCTGCCCTCCCCAGTAATGGAACTGAACCACGGAGCCCCCACTTACTGTCAGAGTGAGTCAGAAAATAGGAAAATTGCTGCAAGAAACCTCCCAAGACTACAAAAATCCTCATCCTCTTTTCAGAGCGTTGCTGCAAGGCTTTGACAGGACTGTTTGTCAGGAGTGCTGAACACAAACAAGCTCTGATTTTGCTCTGTAAATGGTGAAAACGGTGCAAAGGTGTAATGAGCCAAGTATGAACACAGGAGGGATGGCTTCTAACGAGGGTTTTTTTCTGATTACAGATGCAGCAGGTTCCCTTTGCAGCCTTAGACAAGAAGGGAAATTCCTGCAGGAATCCCAGCTTCAGCGCTGTGCTAAACAAAAGGAGAGTGTGCTGCCTGCCATGCTGCTGCTCCAAATAAATCCCCAGTGGTGATAATTGCCCAAGGAAAGCTCAAGCAGCTGTTTGAGTTGGGACCATTTTTCCTGTGCCTTGGTTTGGTTTGTTCCTTCAAGGAAGTTTCTTTCTGTGAGGGTCAATCCAATATCTCTGTGTTTGTTGCTGCCTCCTGACACCTGTAAGCACTTCTGCATCTGTGCACATTAATTCACACCGAGCTCCCTGCAAAACTGAGCTCACTGTGTTGGACATTGCACGTGCTTCAAAGTAGTCATTGCTTTGTTTTTTGTTTTTTTTTTTTTTAATTTTCTTCAGTATTTCTTTCTAGTTCAAACTTTGGAGGGCAGTTTCTGTCCATGCTTTCAACGTGTCTTGGTTTAATTTTCTGCACCGATTGTCAGGGAAGCCAAAATTCTTGTCTCAGCTTTGCCATCTTTAACCACTGTTCTGAGGATTTTCATTCCACATCCCCCCCATCAGTTGACCCCCTGCCTTTTCTCACCCCCTGCAAGCTCAGCTTCTCCCCATGCTCTGCCATTGTTTTTCAGACAGGTCCTTGGGCATGCAGTGCCCTCCCTGGGCTGCAGAACCAGCTCTGTGCTCACCTGTCCTGCACCAGTGGCTCCAAAACTGCCAGAAGGAAGTGATCCCAGAGGGAAACAATGGGAATCACTGATGTTTGCCTTGGTTTTCCCACAGCCTCACCTGGCTCTGCAGGTACCTGTGTTTCAGGGAAACCTCTCCACATTTCTCTCTGGCTTTAATTAGGGTGCAGTCTGTGTGTCTCTAGTACGAGATGCTCCAAGGAGTTCATAGCTTTGCAGAGATTATCACTGCCCTGATTCACCAGCAGAACTGATCACAGGAGCACCTCCAGGTGAGCTTTAGGTTAACCAGGCCTGGGAGTGTTTAAACCCTTCCAGGGAAGCTGGTTTGTGGTGTTTGGAGCATCCTTGGAGGCAAACATGCGAGTGGTGCTGCTGGGGCTGAGGGGTGGTGACCCTTGGCAGATGGTGTTGCAGAGATGCTCGGGGGCACAATGATGAGCAGGAACCTTTTCCATGAAATTGTCATGTAGAGCATGATTTCCTATGTGGATGTGTTTACACAAGAACAAGGATTTTTTTTTTAATTTTCCAGTTTAGTTGCCACTGCTGCATGAGTGATTGTGTCCTCACCACATAAATCAGTATAATTTGAATGGCAAAATTCTACTTTTAAAATTCCCTCTGCAAAAGAAAGGACAAATTGTCAGTCTCTTGAGGCAGAAGCTGTTTTCCACTCTTTATTACATTGATTGGATCTGTAAATTTTATGGGGGCTGTAGATGTTGAGGTTATAAAAATAATTAATAATATTGACTAATTAACTCCCTCTACCTGTGCAGAAGAAGACGATCTTCAACAAATAATAGTCTTAAAAAGCACTTAAGAGTTAGGCTGTGTGTAAAAAACAGGAAGAGAAACTCCTTTCTAATTCTTGGTAGTGTGATTTTTTTGGGGAGGAAGGAGGGGAGGTAAGTGAAAAGGGAATTATCAACATCTGTATTTTGAGGTCAAGAGATTGCTCTGCTCTGTATTATTCATTTTTCAGAACTCTGGTATAGCAGGGATTTGTTAGTACACCTAGAATTTGGTTGAAATGTGCTCAGCAAAAGTACTTTGTGTGTGCCTGATTGCCAAAACCCTGAGATTGGTGGCCTGCTAATCCCAGTGACACCATCCCTGCATCAGAGCCAAGTGTTTTGGAAGAAACCACATCCTCTGCCATCCTTTCTCATCCCAAAAATCATGAAATGGGCTATTAGCAAGCAACTGAGTTGCTGCTCTTTCTCCTCTCTGTTGTACTCAGTGCTCAGAGGGAACTCTCATCACATTTCTCTGCAATGCTTGTGGTCACCTGAAACAGTTTCAAGCACCAGAATATCACAGATTTTGTAATGATCAGGATCTCCAGGGCACTGAGATTTGTTCAGCCAGCTGATTGATGTTGCTCAAACACAGCTGTTTAATGGTATTGAAATATTCCTAAATTTTATCAAGTCACATTACACATACTGGGATGGAAAAGCCTGTACCATCTTCTGTTTGCTCAACACCTCTCCCCTTGAATAAATCAAATATCCTAGCAGTTTCCAGTATCAAACGAATGGTTGGTTAATGCCTTTCAGGCTCTGGTTACATCTGAGAGTGCTGGATTGCGTGATCTCCCTCCCACTCCTGCTTTATGTGTGTTCAGCCCTTTAAAATATGGATGTTTTATCTATAACTTGAAAAAACCAAACCCAGAGCTGTGAGAGGGAGATCAGGGCTTCCCCAACCTCATCGCTGATCACCTGGAAGCTCCAAATAACGTGGCCTGAGTCTGTCCCAGTGCTGTCAGTGTTAAACATTCCCCAGGCTCCCAATTCCCCTTTTGTCAGACCTAAAGTGTTTTAACCCGAGCAGCCGGACTGGCCTGTGACTGCCTGCCTGCCACACATGCAAACATAACTAAAGGACATCAGGATTTTTAAGCTTTTCATTTTAATTTTCTTTTCAGGTCAGGTGCTGCTGTGCTGCTTGAGCATCCAGACATACCCAGGAAAGTTTGTAAAACTGCTTTAAAGATCTCTACAGGAGATTCTGCTGTTGACAAGTTGGAAAGGTCAGCCCAGGCACTAAGAACATAACTTTCAAGGTAAAAAATTTTCCCTCCTGTGATGTTACATACTTGGGTTTTTATTTTGATTTTTTTTCTCTTTAAAAAAACAAATCCCAGCAACACAACATCACAAAAGACACACACATGTTCGGGCCTCCGCAGGTTTAGACCGATGTTTTACTCGAAATAACACTTTATTGATGTTTGGGATCCCCCAATTTCCAAGAAGAAAAGCTGATTATCTTCGGAGGCAGTCTTATAGAGAAGAGCAGACCCCCACCAGCCTTCCGCTCCAGACTGGATCAATGCAGAGAAGTGCTCTTTGATGGACTTTCAGGCCCTGTGATCTCCCAGCCCTGGGGGTTTAAAGGATGAGCATATCAATCCGGGACCACTGAACTGCATTTCCATTGCATGAGGGCTCCTCCTCCCGCCTTTGTCCGGACAAACTCGGCTCCTCCTACTTTTGTCACCATTCTTTCATGCTTTGTTTAGCAAACACAAAAAAAGCTTTGTTTGTTGCTGGGTCTTTTTTAAGCTTTGCATAAAACAGTTTAAAGTGCCGTAATGCTGTGTACCTGTGATCACCTTCAGGGTCAAAATCAGTTTACAACAGATTAACCTATTTATCTTCCCCCCACCTCACCCCTGGCTTATGATTTGCACAAATACAAATTGTTGTTCTGATGAGCACAGTCTTCCCACTATATTCTGAACTCTGACTTTGCAAGAATCTCTAACTCTGCCGATTTCCCTGGGAACAGTCTTCTAGAAGACAGCACATGTGTGCCTGCCTTTCTTTCCTGCTGTTGTCCTGCTGTGTTTCAGCATTCTGAGCAAGAAGAAAACTGGTCACATGTAATTTGTAGAAGTTTGGGTAGCACTGGTGCAATTATTTTGCTTGCCCTAAAAGTTAGCATTAAAAATGTGTGTGCTTAAGTTTAATTTAATTTTTTTTTTAGCTGTAAGGTTTATTACAAATACAGTCTTATAGATTCTATTTCTGGTATTATTTCCCTCCAAAATAAACCAAAAAATCCCATTCTCTGTCATATTTGCCCACCTGCCCACTGGTTTGGAGTAGATCATACCTCAGTCTTGAAGTGAGAAATGCTCATCAAGCATTGAACATCTTTAATAATGAAGATCAATGAAATAACTCAGCAGCAGAACAGATTTTTCATTACCTGCTCTCTTTAAAGCCATTGCCCATGAAAAAGATCACAGTCCATGGGAGAATAAACCTGTATTTATTGATGTTAACCTGGAAATAGCAGTGCAGGCATTGCAGTTCACACCCTGCCCCCCCAAATGAGTGTGAGCACACACTGAGCAAACCCAGGAACTGAATGGCTCCCCAAAATTGCTGAGGAAGTGCAGCTCTGAGGAAAAGACACTGACTGATGCTGTCTTGCCACATCACACTCAAAGTCATCAGAGAAGCTCCTGAGAGCCCCATTAAATGAAATTGTGGAAGTAATCCATCACCTGGGAGAGCTTGGTGTTTGGGCAGGTGATGACTTCCTACAGGGCTCCTGTCTGAACTATTCACAGGCTTCCCATAAGGGAGTCTTCAAAATCCTATCGTGATGGAGCAGATCATACCCAGAGTCCTCAAGTGCTGAACTCAAACCAATTCTACTCCAGTTCACCCCCAAAAAAGAAAAAGTTGCCTCCTGTACTCCAGGAACCCCCTATGCACTTCCTTTGCTAAAAAGGACAGAAGAACTACAGCCCTGTGCCAATCTTTTAGCACTTTTGGGCTATGTTTTGCTGCAGGACACTGCGAGATGCCAGGAGCAAGGGCTGAAAACTCCTTGTGCAGTTCAGAGCTGGCCTTGGAAAGTTCTGCCAAGAGCCGCCTTTTCTGAGCAGGCCAGGCAGGAGCTGGGGTGGGTGCCACGTCCTGCCTCAGCCAAGCCCCAGGCTACTGCCAGGCATGGAAAGAGCTCTTGGAGCCCTGATGGATGGGCTGATCCTAATGGACTCACTGCAGCACTTGGCTATTATTGATCCCTGAGCGTGTTCGCCTGTCCTATTTCCCAGAGCTGTGCGAGCGTAAGGGAAGCGTCCTGAAGTGGGTCAGCCCTCCTTCCTTAGGCTGAGCAGGGCCAGCCCTTCCCAGCTCAGAATGATGCTCAGAGTCGAGCATTTTCTGAGGGCACAAGCACTATTTAAACTCCCAGCCCCGATGTAGGAGGAGGTCCTGATTTTTATTCTGGGCTTGCAGCTCTGCCGTCTTGGCACTCACTGACTCAGAGGGGGCTGCCTTACAAAAGTACTGCCCCAAAAGGCAGTGGGTTACAGGTTTATTGAATTGAACTGTTTGCTGAACATGAGCACAAAAATGAGCACAGATGATGGGGGCTGGCTGGGAGAGAGAATAGGAACAGCGATTTTGGGGCACAGGAGCAGCAGGTCCCAGATTGGCTCAGCCATCTCTGGCTGTCTCCTGCACTTCTCTCAGGTGTGGAGAGAGTGGGAGAATCGGTGAAACAAATAAAGAGCCAGCAACCCACAAGCTGTGTGAATTTACTGCCTCCACCGTGTCACCCAGGATTTCTTGGCTGCCCTTGTGCTAAATCGAGTTTGGCAGGGCTGGGGCTGGAGTGAGCCAGGACAGGGCTGTGCTGCAGATTTTGGAGATGTGAATATTCTGAGGTTCAGGTGGGGAAGCGTGGGACTGGGGCAGGGCCCTGAGCTCTGTTTGAACCCCTGGCTGCTGCAGATGACAGCGAATTTCCCCTTCCCATCTGCTCCAAGAGGTGCCCATTCACTCTGCCCAGGGTGACCTATGCATTCCTGACCTCCCGGCCATTCAGCGAGGCCACACATCCCGAAAACTCCAGCACAAAAGGCAGCGATCAGCTCCCCTCGCTTAGCAACAATCAGCACTGCGAGCACATCAGCCTCATGTCCTGCTCTGAGCACCGGAGCTGAATGCAAAGTGCAGTTCAAGGTCTCTGCCTTCCCTCTCCAAGCCCTTGGCTTGGTCGCTCCCCCAGGACAGCTCTGCTGATAAAATGGGAGGTGATGGGGAAACCTCTGTGGCAATTTCAGGGCTGTGGAAGGGAGGCACGTTGGGCTCCTGGCGTCTGTCAATGGATTTTCCTGAGAGTTTCTTCTTGGCCTCTCTCTTTTGCTCACATACATATAGATACAGTGAAAAAAATTAAAATCTACCCCAGATATTCCTGGTATCCAAGAAAAAATGGTGCTTTTGTTTCAGTTTATAGGTGTTTCTAAAGCATTTGAATGCAATTGGAATGGGGTAATAAAAGTTCCTAAGGAGATCTCAAGAAGCCCAAAGTTTAAGTGCTGCATCTGAGTCTGGGAATGATGCTACATCCACAAATCAAAATGCTCCAACCACCCCTTTTGGAAAAAAAAATCCTGTAAAGCAACATTCAAACCTGCAGACTGTGACAAAGCAATAAAAAAATTATCCAAAATCCGACATGACTAAGCAAGAGATCTGAGAACAAAGCTTGACTTTCAACAGGTCTGAATCCAGTTTTTATTTGGGAATTAATTCCTTGTTCAAACATTATTATAGACCAATTCTAGGGGGGGGGGAAATTAAGATCAAAACATAGAAAGAGTTCTAGGAGTTCTTGCAAGACAAGAAGTAACATAACCACAACAGTGAATTTAGCTGCTTGGTGTCATCTTCTAGAAAAAAAATAAAATATTGGTGCTTAGCATTACTTGTTTGAATTTTGTTGGATGGAATGGAAGAGGAGATTTCCTAATGATCTAAAATTACCAAAGAGGATCAGATAATGATTAGAGAATTGCACTGGTAATTTCTAGTTTATGGTAAAGGGCTATAATAATTAAGATATCACGTGTCATTCACAGATACCATGTTTGAAGTCCTTCAGTCTCATCCTGGTGTCAGTTGTTAACTGTGGCCCCCAGTTCAGTGACTTTTTCCTCTTCAGAGAAGCAAAAGATGAGAGAAATTCGTCATCATCTGTGATGAGCTCTGAGAACAGAGCCAAGTGAATTTTAACTATTGAAACCAGGGGGAAATGTGGTAGAGAGTACCATTCTCCTCTTTTCTTTCAGAAGTCTGCAGGAAAATATGATCAGTGTCTGCAGCCTCCAAGGGAATCCATTTAATTTACATAATTTCGCTATATTTCACCATTTAGGTATCATGTCTGATGTGGAACAGGCACCTAAGTGTTGGGGAATTCTCTGGCACTTTTCCCCACTTAATTTCTTCCTTAATACTGTGTTTCAGAATGATCAGTTGTGGTCACCTAGAAATGACACAGGGTTATGCAGACATGGGTCAAAGAACTGCACTTTCTCCTGTACAAGAAAATCTCTGAAAGCCTTGTCATCCTCTCCCTGTGGTGCTGTAACAATTTTGGCAACTGTGAAGAGCAGCTCCATTGTATTTGTGATAACTTAGCTTTAAATAATTATTAGCAGCTTCCTCAAACACCTGACACTGGTGATTTGTAGGGCTCCAGAACTTTGTGTGTGCATTGTGAGCAATATTTTTATCTGGGATTTTGGGTAATTTCGGAAATTTGCCTGAACAGGAAAGCCAGATTTAATTTTTAACATCAATATAATGATTCCTGTTATGTTTTAGGCTGTAATGCTGTTTCCAGACTTTCATTTTGGTACAAGCAAATGCTTTATTCCTAAAAAGGTGTGTACGTCTCATGTATGCCCAGACTGTGATTTTCTTACACAATTGGGACTGTGGATTAAGGCTTGCCATTAATTAGGCTTTCTTCATACCCATTTTTGCACTGAGGGTATCCTGAAGAGCTGTGTTCTCTCTTTGAGTTCCATGAATTCTCCCCCATTTATTTTTCATTCATACTCCTCTGTCCTGTGCTGGAAACCAAAAATGAAATTAGGTTCTTACAGTGTGAACTTTTTACTCTGTGTTAGGAGCTTTGGGTTTTGTCCAAAAGACCACTGTGACCAGCTGGCTGAGGTCAGCTTCCAGAATATTGGGTACTGCTTGTGGGAATACAACAAGGAGTAAAATTTTGGGGACAGAGTGAATTTTCCACCACTATCATCATTATTACTGTTTTTGAAAACATTAAAAATGGTGAATCTGAGAATCAAGGCCCCAGTTCAGCCCCTGCAATTCAGTGCCCCAAAATTCAGCTTTCCTCTTTGGGCACCTCAGATGTGTTCAGGCACAGCTGCTGCAGCTCTCAAAGGGGACTCTCTAAAATCAAGGTGGCATCACAAACACTTCTTTACCTCTGCAGAAAACCAACTTTGACATGGTTATTGCAGGTTGGGTTGGGGTTTTCTACCCCACCATGTGCACAAACTGCTGCTGGTTCAGTCTATTTTAGAAGTACCTAATTTCTGGCAAAATATTTGCAGACAACAGCTGTTTGCTTCAGCTTTCTAAGTGGAATTTTTCATTCATTTTGTCTTGCAGAATTTTTACAGGAGGTTGTATCTGTTAAGATTATTTTCTCTTCCTAAGCTGTCATTGCCCCTTTCCTTCAAAGGCTTATCTTGAGAAATACAAGTTTCCATGGAGATTTTATTTAAATAGCTCCTAGCTCCTATTTAATTCATAAATCAGAAATCTGTAAACTATACTTCTTTCTTTTTCAAATGTACAAGGACTTTTTTTGAAAGAGGATGTTGTTCATAGGCTTGTCAGACAAATAAATGTGTATTTGCAAACACTGGGGCTTGGGTCTGGCAGAGCACGGACTCGTGGTTTGAACAGATTTAGTTTATTCATAAAACAAAGTTGGAAGGGAAGATGCCTGACAACACCATACTAACCAAAATATAGATCATGTGATTTCAAAATACCAGAAATGCTTTCCCCCCCCAAAAAAAAGCTTTCCCATAGTTAGTTTGTGTGATATATCATGTTTTAAGATGAAAATCTTTTCTTTTAATCTAGATGAATGGAAGTCCCCAGCAGATCTGAATACCATGAATGTGGCAAACAAAATAACCTCTTGCATATTTCTAATATGATGAGAGTATTTCTAATAATGGATGAGAATCAGCAGGAGAAACCTTCGCTAAATTAATATCTCTGTTAAACACAGGCACAGGTCGAAGTTGGTTTTATTAAATAATATTTGGCTATTTTATGGCACTCCTGCCCATAGATCTACTCAGTGGTGGGTGATTGCCCCACCTGCTCAGGGAGGGAAGGGAAGCAATGTGGGATCCAGGTTTTTGACCCTTTGGATCAGCCCTTGCCAGCTCTCTGCCCCAGTTCACCCCAGTTTTTCTGCACACCCTCCCAGTCTGGCCAACTTCCCTGAACTGACAAAACAGGACCAGATAATTAATCCAAAGCACCCCAGACTCCCAACATGCTTTCCCAGCAAAGAAAGTGGGCAGAGAAGTGAGGGATTTTATGGCAGAAAGGAAAATCAGTGGGGGCAGCAGAAGAGCCAGATCCAGGTAAGCACCCACACAGCGAGGCTTGGACACTAAATAAAATAATATTTACTTGGGCAGTAAATAGAATATCAAGTCCATTTTCAGCTGCCACATTCTGGTGAAAGAAGGAAATAAAGACAAGGAGAGAGAGAATGATGAGGGATTTTTGTAATCACTGTAGTAACCTGGGCCTAGGAGCAGAGAGTGGCAGGCACCACTCATGGACTGCTGTGTCCACCAGGGGAAAGGCAGGCAGCCACCTCTGGGAAAACTGGGGAATGCCAGGGGATATTTAAGAGATTTAATACAGACAGCACAACACTGGGGCTGGGTTTGGCAGCTATTCAGGAAACTCCCTGAGAAATCCTGCCACTAAAATAAAATCAAAATAAATCTCCACATAAACTTCTTCTGAGATGGGACGAGAGAGCAGAAATAAAAGTGCATTTCAGTTGCACTGAGATATTATTCTAACCAGAATTGTGCTGGGGAGGTAGGAAATGCCAGCTCAGGGCAGTCATTTGCTCCATCAGTTGAACAGTTGTCCCAAATGATGGCTAATCAGAGATAAAGCAGGCACCAGCAGTGCAGTTTCAGTAGTGCAGCTCCAGCAGATTTGCAAGGGAAATTCAGATCGACAGGTGGTCCTTACCTTTGGCAGAAGGTCAAAAGAACATCACAACTTTCTTATCTCCCTGTTTTATCTGCCAGAGGTAGGGGGAACTGTGGAAAATATCTGAGTTTTTGTAACCTTAACCATTTAAACAGAGAGATACCCTTGCAGGGATTGAATAATGTTTTCAGGATTTTAAGGATGGCAAAATTAAACTTTTTTTCCACAGTACAGAACTGCAGTTTGAAGCTTGTTGTCTCCATGGAAAAGCTGGGAATCCTGATATTCAACTCCATAAATATAGGTTTAAAAGTTACTGTGGTATTATTTTTGCAGAATGAAAGGGATTTTACACTATAAATTCTGTTGATTCTCATCTTCTGTATGGTTTTTCCCTTGCTCAAACCCTACAAAAATCTTTGCTACACTTAATTCTAAGTAGTTCAGGTGAGATAATGACTGATCCCCACAACCTCTGAAGTCAGGTCACTGCTGGATGCCAGGGTCAGGAGTCAGCTCCAGATTTCTGGCACTCCTGCTCCAAAGGGTTGATGTTTGGAGCACCAAAGCAGTTCCTCAGCAAGACCCCCAATCAGATCAACAGGAGACTTTTCCATCAGAGCTGTCCTTGCTATGTTGCAATATCCAGGTGTCACTCCTTGGGGATCTGTGAGGATGGGAGAAGCTTTGTCCTGGTGCCAAAGTATTTGTGTGTGTTTTTTCCAGCAAACCACACCCACTCAGGAGGTTTTCTCTGCTGGATGAAGCTGTCTCTGAGGCAGGCTGGCACTGGCTACAGAAATATCCAGCTGTTGGTCTGCCACCTTCTGACACACAGCTGGAGCTGTGTGGGTGATAAAGTGGCTGCAAGGCCACTTAAAAATAATGTTTTAAATGTAGTTGAAGGAAAAATTATTAGATAATTCTCAGCTGAAGAGCCAGAAACCTCTTGGTAGAAAATGATTTTCTGTGTCCAATGATGAACCACATAACAGAACTAAATTAAAATTATGTACATTCCTTTTCTGTTTGCAAGAGTAAAAAGTTCTGACACATTCACAGCATTGTTGCACAGATGGACAAGGGGGGCACAAAGTAAAGGTGATTAATTAAAAGAAGAAGAAATAGAGGGTCAGGAGAGGCAAATTGATGTGAAAGACAAGATAATTTGTACTCTCTGTTCTGTATAATTGTAATAAGTGTTACAGTTGAATTTATTGTTTGAAATGCATGCCACAATTGTTCACCCAACTGCACGGCTACCTTGGGCTGCCAGCTGAATTTCTGATTCTGTGCTAAAAACTTGTGTTTGGTCTCTCTAAATGCTGAACATCTCCTGCTCCTGTGAACTTCAGAGACCCAACAGCCTCATCATTGACTGCCTCTTCTTCTGGCTGAGTTTTAGACTGATTTTAAATTCCTCACTCAGATGGTGTTGCTGCTTCTTCCTTGAGAAATTTTGAATACCTGTAGATATCTTTATATCTGCTCTTATGGATAATTCTTTGAAGAGAAACACGACTTTCAAACCACTGTTTAAAAGAACAGGAAAGTTTATTTAAAGTGTTTGATTTCCTAGTGAAGAGAATCAGCTTTGTTTTTAGAGCAGATCTACGGATCTGTGGGCAGACAAAATATGTTTGAGTTCTACTTTACCAAGTTGAAACAGAGCAGGTAAATCTTTGGTTCACATCTCTCACTCTTTTTTGCCTTTTTTTGTGGTTCTTTTTTTTGTTTTTTAGGAAACCTAATCAAGGTAATTGACATTTAGCAATCAGGTTTTAGGATCTTGACAGTTCTGCAATGTGGTTTCTGTCACTGCTCTGGGAAAGCAGCAGTGAGGAGGAAATGGGAGCTATCATGTCATGTGGATGAGTAACTGGCTCAGACAGAGCTTCCTTTGTGTCAGTGCTTGAAGTCACACTGCTGTCTTATTACAGCCTGTGGCTATTGCAATAAAAAGCAGGTGCAGAAGAGAAATAGGAGAAATGGGAAGGTTTTAAAAAAAATCTCCTTCCTTATATATTAACACTCATTTTTCAAAAAAACTAAATAAGTCTTGGGATGTATTTGAATTCTTCAAATCTCAGTGCAAAACTGACAAAATAGATTTTGTCTGCAGCGTAATTTACTTTATCAGCAATCTCAGCATGAAGCAGATTTTTAGCTGTCACTCTTGGGTGTTTGTATCACTCTTAATGAGACAAAGGTAAATGTTTAGCTCTTAGGAAAATGACTCACCTGTCTTAGGTGCTTGTAGCTAAATATTTATGTTTTTTAACGAAATAATAAGAAACAATACCCAATTTAATCACTTGCCACATTCTAAATCATAATTTGCTTTTGAAGAACCATATTAAAACTAAGTAGAGAGTTGAACATGGAGATGCATTCCCCAATTCTCCTTGCTATCAATTTGGCAAAGTAAAAATCCTTCAGATGCTTGGCTTTATGTGTTTAGCTTCTCACTCAATTCCTGTTTGCTGTTTGTTTTATTTAAGCTCCTTTATTTCCTTGCTGGGAAGAACTGAGCAGAATAGCACTGGGAATTAATTACAGGCTCAGGAGTGGTGCCCCTCAGATGTCTGCACAGCTTTTCAGGCACCAGAGAAGTACAAAAGATTCTTTTGCAGGATCTGGCCTGTGTTGCAGCACAGAATTTCAGATAGTTGTGTACGTTGATGTTCAGAGTCTGTAATTGCATTTTGACTGATTTTTAAAAAAAATCTATTTAGGAGCAGCGATCTGTGTATTCTCACAGAGAGCAATTCAAACTTCAGACCTCTGAGCAGACTTGGATGGGTTTGTTGTAATAGGTGACTTTAAACCCTGGAAATCTGCTTTAGAGAGTTGATGATCACAGTCATCCCTGTGTTCCCTGATCCAGCACCTGGATGCAGGACCAAAGAGGGGATGGGAATTCTTTAAGGCCCTTTGACATTGACAAAGGTAATTCAACTTCTCATCAGCAGGAGAGATTAAAATGTTTCCATGTGCAAACTCTCCAGGAATGCAGGTTTGGGGAGCGTGGCTCAGCTGATGTGGGTTATTCTTCCAAGGTGTCATGACCAGCTTTGTGCCCAGTTGTTGGGAAGCTGAGTTACCTCAAGCTGGGCAAAAATATCAGTGTGAGTTTTCTACGCTCCCCTGCTCTATTTCCATGTCTGTGTTTCCATTGTGAAACAGGGGTGAGCAATGCCATGCTCTGCACTGCTGGGCTTTGGGAACACCTTGCAGGTGCAGCAGCATTTCTTTCACCTCTGAGTGCTCAGCTTGCCCTCAGGTTGAGGACTCTCCATCCCTGGAAGGATCCCAGGCCAGGCTGGACAGGGCTTGGAGCAACCTGGGATGGTGGAAGGTGTCCCTGCCCATGGCAGAGGGTGGAATGAGGTGAGATTTAAAGTCCCTTCCAACCCAAACCATTCTGGGATTCTGTGCCAGGATGTCAGGCCTCAGCTGGCAACAGCTCCAGGCAGAGAAACCAATGCGTTTCTTAAATTCTTAAGCTTTCCTCCAGTAACATATGAACAATCCTAAAATTAGGTAAATAATTATGAAAAAACCAGAATTGTTCATGGCTGTAAATTGCCTCAGATGAACTCATGTGAAAAAAGGTGTCTCTGGTGCTAACCCTGTAAACTGAAAAATCAGGAGTTCCCTTCCCTGTGGGGTATTTAAAGTTGTCTCATGCTGGGGAATACAGATGAGAAAGGCAGATATCAGCATGCTTGAAATGACTGTACTCACACCAACCCTGGTATCTCTTCTATGCTTTCTATTCAAGTAAAAATCTTGGGTCTCTTTTGATAAAATATTTATTATTATTATTATTATTATTATTATTACTATTATTATTATTATTAGTAGTAGTAGTATGTTATGATAACTCTAGAAAAATGTTTTGAATTGCAGGAAGTTTTTCAGGGAAATAGTTTGTCATCTTGTTTGCCTCTTGCACTGTTTCAAAATGGACTACTAACAAAAGTTTATTGCCAAAGGTGTTAGTGATATGCATTTTGTTATCAATCTGTATGAAAATGCTTTCATGCTCCCAGATTTTCCCTCCCTGGTACCACTTTTAAGATTTGTTTCTCTCTTGTATCAGCACCATCTTGTTTATGTGCCTGGTATTCTGGAACTAATAGAAAGATCACAGTTAAGGTAAAAAAAAACCCAAAAAATCAAAGTAGGCCCTGTTTCCTTGTGCTTAAACATGTCCCACAGGCTTGATAGGTGTGAAAATTAGAGGCATGTTGCCAATAGGTTAAATTATGGAATGGAGTGAAGATCACTGATTTTAATGTTTAAATAGTCTCCAGCACTGCTTGGGAATAGCTGCTATATATCAATTACACACCGAGTAGGAAGTTTGAAGACAACTGGTACTGCTAGAAATTCTGCCTGTCAAATTTGTCATAGTTTATTTAATTACAAGTATGAAGAAGAAACAACCTGGTAGCTTTTCACAGTCTCCCCCCACAAGGGCAGATGGGTATTAAAGCCAATTCAGTCTGTTTCCTGATTGCTCCAGGCTACAGAAAATTGTTCCCCAGGGAAGAGAAGTAAATCAGTTATGATCTTTAGTGTCTCAGAGGGAGATTAGAGCCACCACACTGGTGAAACAGCAGTAGGCTTCCTCTGTGTAACTGATTTCACCTTTAATCCTGCCATTGATTGAATATTGCTAAGAACACTGCCATGCATTTTAAGGTCAAACCGATGATGAACACCCCAGGGAAAGGAAGTTATTTACACAGAAAGGTAAAGATGAGCCTTTAGCTTTGCTGTTTCAAAAAAGCAGTAAAACATCTCCTTTGGGGGAAAAAAATGATTCCAATTTCAGCCATCAACCTTTCCCAAGATTTTGTAAGGCTGCTTATCACAGTGGTATCTGATCATCTTCCAGGTAATATGGAATAGTGAAGGCTTTTGTGGGCTTCACTGAATGTCTCACTCTTCTTTCTTTGCCAGGTAAAGGTTGTCCTTAATGTGAGGCTTTTATTCATTATCTATTGGTGTTAATTTTCTTCTAGGATTAAGCAGAGTTAGGACAAAAAGTGACACTAAAGTTGTAAAAATGATTTTATGGCAGAACGTGCTTTTCTAGGAAAGGGGAAAAAAAAGGTTTTCTAAAAACCCCTAGATTTTCAGCTACTGCTGAAACTCCTCTCTTAGTCTGTAATTTTGTTTTTCATATCACAGTGTGGTTTTTTTTTCCCTTGAGCTATTATTTGTTTTTAATCAGTAAAAGAGGATTCTTCTATCTCTGCTGGGCTGGAAAGCACAAAACGTTCCTCACAGGAAAGCTTTGTATGGTTGTATGCAAAACCTGTGTGCACAGAGCTGTGAGAATTACTGAGAACAGGCCATGAAAAATGGGCACAATGTCTTGACAGGGCTGCAGGTGAGATCTGGCACAGAGAGGCTCTGCTGATTTTGTGTTGCTCTTAGAAACACTGATTGTTGAGAGACTCTTTTGCCTTCTAATAAGGATGCACCTACCCCTGGAAGGACAGCGAGGGTAATTTCTTCTGCCCTGGGTGTTTAGCTAAGGCCTGTAGAGCTGTTTATTTGACATGATACTTGATTAGGTCTGCAGATGTTAGTCTGCTGAGAATCTATGGAGATAAATACCTTCTTTTTTCTGATTCTTTTGTGATTTCATATATCAGCCCTAGCATGATTTGTTTCCAGTCCTTCACACTTGAAATGAACCTCCCTGGTTTTCCATCAGAGAGATTTTCCTCTAGAGTGAGAACTTGTATTTAGAGCTCATAATTATGTGTTCCTGTCTGTGGAATTCAGACCTGATCTGCTGAGTGATCTTGGACTCCCATTTTCCTTTCCAAGTGTGATTCTTATACTGAACATTGTTGGGGGCAGAAACTTGGACCCAGCTCCTAAAAGAACTTCAAAACTTTTGGGAATTCTGCTAATGACATATTTAAGATAATACAAACCAGAGTGAGACCTAGAAATACAAGCAGGATAAGTACTTGGAGATAAAGGACTGGACTGAACCAAAGTTGAGAAAACACATTAAATAAGAGGCAAACCTCTTATAAAACTGCTTTGTTTATTGCTTGACGTTTGGGACAAAGCCATGCTGTCCTTATGTGATTATAGAATTTCTGAGGAGACCTCTGGCTGGCTCAGGTACCCCCTGTGTCTGTGGTTTGCTGCTCCCCACCCAGGACCCATCTCATGTGACATCCTTGGTGCCAAATATCCTTTATCTGCAGGTTGGGTCTGTGCCCTTTGCTGCCTCCTAATCCTAGCACTGTGGGAATCCTGTCAGCCCCTTCTGTGTGTGGGGACATCATTTCACCAGTACCCAGAGCCAGTGCTGGTCCCTGCTGGGCTGTGGCTGTCCTGGGAAGGAGAGAGGGCCCAGCCACCTCCCTGCAGTGACACCACGCCAAGGCCTGGCCACGACTGCAAACCTGCAGGTGCCTTGTGAGTCTGGGGACATTTAGGAGCTGCCACCCACATTTGGGCTCGTAGGGGGGAGTTTGAAGTGACTCCAGCACATCCCCAGGAGCAGTGGGCAGCAGCCTTTTGGGATCTCTCCAACACCACCAGCTCTGCAGAGCAGGTTCATCCCAGCCAGGACAGCAGGGCCTCCGCACCTCTGGAAAGGGCTGCAGGAAGGTTTGCTGTGCTTTAACTGACCACAGAGTGATCCCTGGGCTGTGGGGGTCAGTGCTTTAACTGACCACAGAGTGATCCCTGGGCTGTGGGGGTCAGTGCTCTTACTGACCACAGAGTGATCCCTGGGCTGTGGGGGTCAGTGCTCTTACTGACCACAGAGTGATCCCTGGGCTGTGGGGGTCAGTGCTTTTACTGACCACAGAGTGATCCCTGGGCTGTGGGGATCAGTGCTCTTACTGACCACAGAGTGATCCCTGGGCTGTGGGGATCAGTGCTCTTACTGACCACAGAGTGATCCCTGGGCTCAGGTGACCGTCTCCTCTGTGGGCAAGGAGGGCACCCAGCAAAGCCGGGCCTGCTCTCAGGGCTCTCGGTAGCAGCCGAGCCTGGCTCCTTGCTGCCCCTCACACACACACACACGGGGGATTAATTAGATGGATTTGCTGCTTCCCTTCGGCCCAGGCCCCTGCCCCCTTCTCTGCCTCCTGCTGGGAGGAGGTTTAGGGCCAGGACTCCTGTTTGCATCCCGGGCCTGTCTGAGGGACTGGGGGCAGCGGCAGGCAGGGGTTGTGCCCTCCATGGCAAGGAGGTGTCTGCAGAGCTGCACCGTTTTTTGCAGCCTTCACTGTGGCAGGAGGGATTTGCTTTCTCCTTTTCTTGGTGTTTTCCTGCCTCACTTCATGCACGTTCCTTTTCCCAAGCACTTCTCTGGGTTAGCCACAAGGTGCCATCAGTAGACACTTCTACACCAATATTCCGGGGGCTGGAGACAGAGAAAGCCGGGCAAAAACGCCCTGATGCTACAGAGAGGGAAAGGTGAATTAATAAAAACCATAAGCACTAGGAGATCAAAACACACAGCAAAACACACCAAGGACAGGCAGTGGGACCTGTGTGTCCCTTACAGGCTTTTTGCTGCTGCACTGACCATCTCATCAGTTCAGATTTTGGTGGGGTTTTTTTTGGTGTGGTTTTTTTTTGGTTTTTTTTTTGGTTTTTTTTTTTTTTTTTTTTTTTTTTTTTTTGTTTTTTTTTTTTTTTTTTTTTTTTTGTTTTTGGTTAAACTGGTTTTAATCCTTCTTGCCCCTAATGCCAGTGGCACCAAGCAGTGTCCCTGTGTCCCATTGTGCTGTGAGAGCACAAACCAGAAGGCGTGGCACCTGCCTCCCAGCCAAGGCAGGAAGCACACCAAGGGGAAAGAATTGGAAAAGGGAGAGCGAGAATAAAAGTTACGGGGAGAGCATCTGCCTGAATGTGAAAGAATATTTCCTGGAGAGATTTTGCCCCTCTCAGGTGTCAGCTTCACACAGGCAGAGCTCTGACAAGGCAGGTGACAGTGAATTTACAGAGCAGCTCTGGAAGGAGTCGTGCCTGGGGAACAGCAAACAGGAAGGGAAGCCCAGGGCCCACTCGAAATCCCAGCAGCAGAGCTGGTGGAGACAGGTGTTGTTTACAGAGCAGGGCAAATTGAGGTCTTTTCAAGTGTGTGATGCCTCTGCAAAGTGTAGTTGTTTTCACACCGGCTCAGCTTTGGAAATTGGGATGTAGGTCCTGGAAGAGCAGGTTATACTCCCTGGGAAAGCAGAGGACATAAAGATTTTCCCAATATGAATTATTATATTTTTGCTGTGTGGCAAAAATTGGGTGGTAGGGGCTGATTCCTGCTGGTGTGGAAAGGAACAGCCAGGATAGAGTAGGTGACAGTGAAAGAAGTGAGGAGGATAAAGATGATTTTGGAGGATCTGCCATGCACAAAAGCACACCACCAGTGCCAGAGCAAGGGGGGGAATGGGAAAGCTTGGGAGGAATGTGGGGCAATGCCTGGAGGTGAGGCATGTGTTACATCCCTGGATGTGAGGAACTTCTCCCTGATTGCATTTCTCACACAGCCTGGGTTTGTTTGCCGAGTTTCCTTTTTGGCTCCTTACAAATTGACCCATTTGCTTCACTTTGTGTATTTTTAATTTTCCTTCGCAAAATAGCTGCACTTTGGGCTCATTTGGTAAATTAATATTAGTGTTTCAATAAGGCTGCTATCAGCCCTTATTTTACACTAAATCTTTCCTACAAGTTTTTCTTTCTCCCTCCTCCTCTCTATGACTAATAGATATAATTTCAACAGTTTGACTAAGTGCCGTGTTATAGAAAAGGCAGTAATTTATACTGATGTAATGGCTGTGATAAAAATCATTTGTGTGCTGATTTTATAAATTAGGTAGGAAATGTGAGTGCCTCTGAAAAATGAAGTGCTACCACATGAATTCCAGTGTTGTTAATGCTTCATACCTTTCTGCTTCATTAAACCAATTTCACGGGGAGATGAGTTAGAGGAGGAAGCTGTGCTGCTTAAGAGACGCAACAATGGTTTATTGAAAGAAATGGGGATAAGATTAAATTAAGTGCTACTTGAGAAATATGGAAATACAAAAATATTCAAGCTTAGAGATGGTGAATTCAAAAATATGATAAGTTGGCTCTTTCATACCCAAAGAACTGTCTCATCATAATTGCATAGGCTGAATTCACAGGCTACTAATTAATATTGAAGAGTTTCTTGAAACACTCTTATAAATGAATCAGTGTGCCCTAGAACTAATTTATAACTATTTCCTTTTGGAAATCAAGACAACTTAAAATGCTGCTTTCTGTGCATTCCTATCTTGGCTGCTAAATCCTTTGAAATTATTTCTGCCGTATATTTTATATTTATTTATTATTTCACATATTCCATTTATCAGCTGAATTTAAAGGGAGGACTAAAAAAAAAGGTGTAAGATTAAGAAGCCTTCAGGTCTGGTAAGACCCTTCTAATTTAGGATGATGATCTGGAGCAGCCTAAAATAACTTTTATGACCACTTTTTGATCTGAATTCAGCTGCATTGAAACCAATGCGTTTCAGTTAGATTTATATCTGAATTCTTTTCTGCTCGAAGCTGTGGAATATGTACCTTAAGAAAGAATATGTTTATGCCCACAGAGATCAGGTAAGATGCACAGCTAAGAGGCTAATTGATTTTTTACCACTTCCATAAAATAGCTGCAGCTATTTTTTCCCCCCCTCCCTCGAGGACGAGGAGTTTTCATTCTCAAACCACTAAACCCTATTTGTCCTGTGGATGGTGGAACATGTAAATACAAAGGGAGTCATTCATTAAATAAGAGGCTTATGCATACACAAGTTTTAAAAAATGCATAGTTTCAAAGCCCAACTGCGAGGCTGCCATTTTCCCCCCGGTTCACAATGAGAACCCTGTGTACGAGTGACCCAAGTGCTGGGATTTGGGCCAGCTCTCAGATTAGCACAGAAAACACGTCGAGACTCCATCCCCCTCTCCCCCTGATGGCAATGGGGGCTCAAACTGTGCCCATGGGGGCCGTGTGTGGGATCTCAGGGATGGCAGCAATGCCCTGCTCTCTCTCTGTTCTGGGGGTGCAGCCCCTCAGCTCAGCTCTGGTTTGAAATAAATCACCCAACAAAACAGGATCCTGTGCCAGGCAGCTCTGAGGCTGCACCCTGCCAAGAGCCCTCGATTCCCCACAAGAGGGGATCAGAGCTGAGGATGCTCAGCCCTTCTCTGGGGTATCACTACACAGCTCATGTCAGTCCTGGCAGGGATCTTCCCAGCAAAATGCTGGGCACCATCCAGTCCCAGTGCTCCAGTGGGATTTGGCACCTCCCAGGACTGGCCTGAGATGTAATTAACCATTCAGCTCATCTGCAAGCACAGTGCATAGCAGGGTTTATTTCTCTTCCTCTCTTGCTTCAAAATCTGTTGAAGGAAGGAAGGAGGGAATAGGAGAGCAATAAAAGTGGAATTCCTGCTAGTGCAAAAATTCCAAGAGTCCAAAGCCTTTGTCACTGCACATAACAAGAAGTTACAGTCTTGGAATTTAGAATGATGAGATTTTCTAAAAATACATATTTGCTTTTTTCTCTTAGAAATAACATGTTTTGACAATTTTTTTGGAAAAACAAAAGGAACTTGTACATCCCCATTAGGATTTTTAGTATAGACATCAATTTCCAAGGGAAGAACTGTACTTTGAAGTAGCCATAATTGCACAGGACTTGTATGGCTTATCTTTGAATTACTCATTCTGAGAGGTTCTCCCTCCTAACTGTACCAGCATAATGTTTTTTTTATTATCCTGTAGAGATATCAGGACATTTTCTGTGCAATTTGGTGAATTTTCTTAGGTTTGAGTATGAAATTTCTTTCTCTGTGTAAGTTTGTTCCTGCCCATTTGCAGACAATCCTTTCTTACTCCTGTTGGAGGCTCAGGGTGGAGCTGGGGCTCGTGCTGGATTTGGGAGCCTGTCACAAGTCTGAGTGCATTTTTAAGATTTGGATTTCTTTCTCTCTTTGATCATGTATTTGATTTTATCTTTCTTTTTCTTTTGAACAGTTCTTTTCCCCTTTTCTTTTCCTGTCTCTTATTTTTTCCTTTCTCTTTCCCTTCCCCTTTCCTTTTTCATCTCTGTCCTCGGCCTTTTATCCTGCACTAAGTGAATGCAGCTTGTTTTGAGTCCAGGAATAGAAATGCTTGCCACTTTCCCTTTGCTCTGCTCCAGGCATGTGTAAAGCAGCAGATAAATGTTGACAGCATTTTGTCTTTGTACAAGTTGGGCTTTCTGCAGGCATTGAGTGCAAATTGCAGAATAAATTCACATGCTGAATGCTGGAGAAAAATTACTTCAAAGATCTCATAATGAGGAACTGAAGCTGCCCACAGTTGCTAAAGCATTTAGCTTAGTGAGACACTTATAAAAGGTAAACATAACCACAGAAAAGAACTCTGTAGCTTGCCTGTATAGATTCTTGAACTCCATTCTTTTTTGTATCAATGTGCATTTTGAATCAGTTCATTAGAAGAGAATGAAAGATAGAGTTTGGTTTACAGTGGCCACAAGATTTTGGCATGTTAGGAGATACCTCACTCTTTTTAAACACTGAGTGAGTTGTACAAGAAAGTCTCACTTCCTAACTTTTTTTTCTACTCCCAATTATATTATTACCCTGGCTGGTTTAATTTGGAGGCTTTCTAGCCTGCAAATTCAGGATGGAAGAATTGCATGCTTGCTTTTATTAGAAACTGCTTTACATCTTGGGACCAACAGTGCTGTTTATTTAGAAATGTTTGGGGTTGCTTCTATATTTTAGATAATCTGGATTAATTTTAGAGGTTTCATGGTAATGGCTGACTGTCCAGAAGCAGAGCTTTGTAAAAAAAAAGTGTGAAATTCCCAGGATTGAAACTCTTGACCTGCACAGTTTGGGTCATTTTGCCACAAGTCTTTCTGCTGCTGCTGCTTCCAAATTTTCTTCTCATTGAAATCATGGCTTGGTAGGAGAAAGGACTGAAATATTTTTTACCTTTTCCTAAATTACTTCTTCTCTGTCCATCCCTCAGCTCTACCAAGTGAATAGTCTGTGCAAAGGTGTGAGATTTAAATTCTCCTCTCTTACTCCCCACTGTCACATCAATGACTTCCTACCCTCAAAACTGCCGGTGCCAACAGGAGAGATTGATTTGTTTTGCACAGTGGAAATGGGAGGGCTTGGGATGCTCAGCCCATGGAAAATCTGGACACAATGAAATGCTTTCCTGGCTCATCTCTAGGTGAGTCTCATGCACATCTCTTGCAGGGTTATGAAACCAAACTCTCCAGAGTGCAAAACAAAAGTCTGAATAGTTCTGTGGCCCTGCTCATCGGCTGGCAAAAAATCACCAGCTCATTGAGGCTGCATGCCTCATGCTGTACATGGCACTTTCTGGAATGTTTTATTCACTCACTGAGCATTTGGAGCTGTGGAAGTGACTCATGAGCACAAATCCCAGGATATTTAGCCTTTTTCACTTTAGGTTGTGTGTTTCCAGCAGCAAACATTTGTTGGATTTTCCTGTCAGAATAGCAACCTCTAAATGTGTAGATTTGGTGCCAACATCGGAACAGACTGGTACAAAATCCTCTGTCTGATATCAGAATGGGGCAAATTCCTTTATTTTCTATCCCCAATGGGAAGCAAGCTCAGACTTTTGAAAACAGCATCTAAACTTCTACATTTTGTTTGATTTCACAGCCAAGACACCGGGCAGAAACTTTTGGGGGCTTTTAGTGCAGCTTTTCCCCTTTAATGAAGTTGAGCAGAGCTTGTTCACCAGCAGCTTTAATCAGTTACTCACCACCCCTGTGCTTACCAGGCTGATGATGCTACTGGTAAAGCAGATAAAAAGTTTACTCACCAAAGTTTTTTACTCACTGAAGTTCTTACCATCAATCATTTCTAAACAATAGTGACAATCCTTGGTTGGCAGAAATGTCAAAGAGTGGGTGGGATGTTCATAACAAGGAGCTATCGTGATATCTGGAATAGAATAGGAGGGAAAACATGATCACAGGAGGGATCAATGATCAATAACATTGTAGGCAGTAAGAGAACTTCCATTGACTCCCACAGCCACGGGCCTGGGGTTTTCATATTCCTTATCTGTTGACATCAGTGTTTCTTTTATGTCATTGACCTGCAGGATGGCAAGTGCCAGGAAGTTTAAAGTGCTGCTGGCAATAACGTGCATGACGCCAGAAATGGGAGAGGAAAAGTTAAACTGAGAACTCAGCAGTGCAGTAGGAAGAGGTGAGTGAGCAAAACTGGCCCTGATAAATAAACCAAATCAGTACCATAAAAAGCAGTGCCTCTGTTCAGGGTTTTTTGCAGGAGGTTGCTGGTTTTTTGGCTGTAGGAGTGACATATTTGTCTTTTTCTGAAGGTGGTGGTCTTATTTTCCCTAAATGTGTGAAAAAAACAACCCATGATGTGCAACAATGATGACTTGTCTTGCCTTTATCCCTCTGTTCCTTTTCTGGTAGGAGAAATGCTGCACTTGAAAGTCTTGTGATTGATGACTTAACAGAGTTGGGCATCTTCTGGCACAGCCAAAAATGTTCTAATGCCAGGAAAATCTTTGCACAGAATAATAGGTTTTCAATCCTCTTGTTGCAACATTAAAATAAAGTGTTATAAGTTAATTTAAACATCCAGCTTCTCTGTCTGTTGTGGAACTACAAATCCCCTTCCCTCCTTAAGAATTTCTAAATCAAGTTGTGGCCTATGTAGCCTGTTATATAGAGCCTTATAAATGGAAATAGTGCCAAAATAGGCCATCAGGAAGGTGTTGCTATAATTAGTGCTCTTACAAAGAAAAAGAGAAAGGTATTCTGAGCTTTCTTCTTCCTTTTATGGATAAGAAATATAATAATATATTGCCTGATGATAGCATGATTCCAATGCAAATGTCTGGGGCTGGTGGCTTATTTAACAGGCCTGGCCTGTAGCAAACCTCCCTTCCCTGCTCCAGCTCGAAATTGATTATTTTAATACAGAATTCCTGAATGAAAGAGGTTCTTGGCCTTTTCCTGGGCTGTTGAATAATGCATGTGGGAGAAAGCAAATAGAAGCAGAGGGTCTCAGCTGCTGGAACAATGGGCTGAGCACAGAGCTGAGGGGGCACATTAGTTTATCATTGCCTTGTCAATCCTCATAGGCTGGGAATCGTGGGATAGCCTGGAAAGAAGCAGCTGCTGAACGTGTGGTAAACTGACCGGGGCACTTTGGAGAGACGACTGCATTTACACATCTGAAAACAAGATATTGATTTTCCCCACAAAGCTGGGGAGAAATAGCTGGAAAAAAAATATATCTGGATCGTGGCTTGTTTGCAAAACCCTGGTGCTTTCCTGGCTGTGCCCGGAGCTGGAGCTTCCTCGTGATGGGGCTTGCAAATCTAAAAATAGTCTCTGCATAAACTTTGCTTTTCCTCCTCGTTGATTGACTGCCCTCCTAATCCTTTTAGTGATTCAGTACAAGTAAAATGTAAATGCAAGCCAGCTTTGTCAATGTTAACAAAAATATTTTCCCTCGATTAGCAGATTTCTATTTTTTTCTTTTAAAGTTATATATTCCTTTTTGTGGTAATATTTGATTGAAGAGACATTTGTGTGATATCCCTGATATCACAGCTCTGCCCTTTCTAATGGAAGTGGGATTCACTTCTGAGTGCCAGTTTTGGTTCAGGACACATCCTCATGCAGAAGGGTTTCTTTCAGAAGTGACAAAAATAAGAAAGTGAAGTAATGCTTGACACGAGCAAAATGGGATGATTAATTGTTTTAAACAAGGAAAGGTTTAAGGCAGAGATGAGCACACATTTCCTAGTGATTAATATTCAGTAGGATGCTGATGTCTTGCTCTAGGCCCAGTTATTAGGATGCTCTTATTGCCACAAGTTTATGATTATTATTTTAGCTATCAGAAATCCTATTTATGACTCAGGATTTTCTCTGCTGGGTACATACAAGAACATGTTCAGCATGTCAATCACAATATGTTCAGAAGTTTCAACTGAAAAAAAAGTGGCCTGTCAGAAAGGACTCATTTTTTATCTGTGTAGGTCTAATTGTGGATCCAGATTCCCCAGAGGAGTAAGGAGCTGGTTTGTCCTCATCTTTGCAGCTTGAATGACACTGCAAACATGAAAACTCTTGGCTTCATGAGCTACTCTTGTGGTTTTCTCTGTCAAAAAGCAGCTGTCTGATGTAAACATTGCATTTTAACATTCACAGTATGTGTTGTAAAATAAAAGAATATTTTGATATTGGATATCATCATCAATAGTCAAATGGGCCTTCAAAAGCAGGACAAAATGAAGATTATTACAATGTTTCCCATCTTGATAACAGATAGAGGAAATCAGGTTCTTCATTGCCTTCCAGGCTGATATTGTGATGAGAGCAACAGAAGAACTAGAACAGGATAAAGAGAGTTTTCTGCACCTTTTTAAAGTCAAGGAATGTTTAACACCTTTGGTGTGGTGGGATTCCTCTGTCAGTGAGCTGTATCACAAGATATTACAAATGTAACAATTTCAAATCAAGGTTCTAAGTCTGCATCTGATGAATGAATAAATGCTCAGGTTTTCTGATGTTCAGAGAAGCTAGAGCCTCCTGCTGATTGTAATGAGAATTCAGTGATTTTAAAAATTGTTTCATTCATTCATTTTTGGACTCAGGACTCTGGGTATAGGCAACTATTGTCTTCATCAATTATTTCAGAATAGGGGCTCAAGGCAGATTTTGCTCTCAAATGTGATCAAGGTTCACCTCTTAGGAATTCACAGATTTCCCACGGAAAATCAGAGGCTTCTCAAAACAGAGTAATTGTGTTGTGTGATTTCCTGACAGCTCTGGGCTCTGGTTTGAGCTGGTCCCTGTGAATTCTGTCCTCAGGAATAACCACATCCAGAAATGTGAGGGGAAACACTTAAACTCTGTGGTGAGAGAATCCTGACTAAGCAGCGAGGAGAAAAGGCTGAATGACATCAGCCAAAGAGCAAGTTTATCACTTACTGGAACTTCACATCATATTTGCTTCAGAGATCTTTTTTTGAACAATAGCAGGCTCAAAGTGCCCAATCTTCCGTTCCTTTCCCTGTGACTTCAGTTTTGCACTGGGTGAGCCAGAAAGGATCCTCTTAAACTGGGAAATAGAGGAAGGGTTGTTTCTCCTCATAGCTATACATTAATAAAAGCCTACAAGATTTGCTTGAATTTATTGCATGGGCAGAAAGTAGTAACAGAAGGAGATGAAATCTTGATCAAAAAGATGCTGTTTCAGTATCTTTCCTTGGTGAAATAAATGCCAATAATTTATAGAAAAAGAAGCTTTGGTGCAGTTTTCCTGAGGCCTTTTAAGACCAGCCACAGACTCTAGATTCATCAAAATTCATTAAAAGTCATGATTTAGGGAGTGATGTGCCTGTCAGTTGGGCTCAGTTTCCATCCTGGTGGCACAATGGTGCCACTTGTCCATGGGATAATCTCATCAGCAGCATGTCCCAGGTTATGTGTTTGTCCCCTTTGCTTAAATTCAAAGCAAGAACTACCCCAGAAGTGAATATAATGAGGGAATAAACCCAAATATAGGCAAGTGTGCCCAGTCTGCAGATGAAGCGGTTGTAGATCCCAGACACACCTGGGAAAACCAGTGGAGATGATGAGTTACAACTCTCTCAAATAGCACTTGCAGAATCCCTTGTGGCTGCCACCTTGCTGTTCTCCCATCTGGACAAACACTTTATTCCTCTCCTGCCCTTCCTCACAGAACCCTGCTGTTCTGCTCTCCTGCTCCTTTCCACACCATCTCCTTTCCCCTCTTCCCACTGCCGGTCAGGGAACTTTGTGCCTCATTTTCCCCCAGCCTGGCCCTGGATTGCCAGGCTCCTGCAGCATCCCTTGCTCGTGGCTGTGCCCATCACACCCCAGCCCCTTTCCCTGTGACCAGGAACATCCTTTCCTTGTTTTGGTTCACATTTCCCAGTTTACAAAGCA
Source organism: Drymodes brunneopygia (assembly GCA_013400955.1). NCBI lineage: Eukaryota > Metazoa > Chordata > Aves > Passeriformes > Petroicidae > Drymodes > Drymodes brunneopygia. The sequence continues at coordinate 379,158 of VZTZ01045089.1, read as the reverse complement.
TTCTGCAGAGTTAAACATCAATCTGCCCTCAGCTCCCAGCCCCAGAAAGGTGCTCTGAGTCCTGCCTTGGTGACAAGGCCTCTATGACAAGAAGAATAGCAATATGAAAGCAATTTTCACCAAACATTTTCTTTTGTGCTTTGTGAGTGCAAAGAAGGAATACCTGCATTTTCTTCCAGAGTAAATGCTTTTTAAATTACTCAGGCTGCAGAGCAGCTAAATACCTTTCCTAGTCCCCTAAAATTTCCTGTTAAAATAGAGGGTGATAGGTATTCTCCCATTTCAAAAGATTTTTGGAATATATAGAAAGCTTGAATACAGAATAATTAGTCTTGTTTTGTTTCCACTGATGTTGCAAAGACATTTAGCTATTTTCCCAGACTAAGGATGCTCCATAGAATGCCCTTTTATTAAAGGTAATCCATGTGTTTTGTTTTAGAGGGCAGAAATAAGATAAATCAGAGTTATCTCTGTAGTGTAAAAAGTAGTTAAATTTAACTTTAGACAGTGAGGGGGTACAGAATGACTTATAATGTGCTCATTCCTTCTTGCCTACAGTGTTTTTGCACTGGATGTGGTCTTTCATACAAATTTTTTATACAACTGGCAAAAATTACTTGTCTTTGAAACTGTTGGTGAAAGTGCAGGGAGTGAAGCATTTGACTGAGAATCCGAGGTGAGTATCCTTTTCTTTTAGTAAAAAGTTTGTGTCAAATTTGTTGCTTCTGTGCCCTTCCTGCTGTGTTAACCTAGAGGGAGAGGAAACCTGGCATCTTTTTCCCCTCCTCTCCTTGAGTCTCTGAAGTCAGTGATCTCCTTAATCTGGGTCCCTCTTATCTGCTCACAGATAAGGCTCAGTGGCTTGGTCAGAAGTCAAACACTTCTCTTCCAACTGGCTCACTGTGATTTATTGCCCTGTTATTGTTCAGGGAAGATGTCCCAGGCAGGTGCAATGTCCAAAAGGAGCTCTTTGCTGTAACAGAATCTCTTGGCTTGGATGCTTTCAGTACACTGCATTTTCTTACTGTTCCACTATGAGTTCGTTTATCAGCTGATGATCTTCACTCCACCTGTCTTTCCTGGAGAAATTTCTTTCTCTTGCTAGCAGCTGCAGGATTCTGGCTGTAGACACAGGACTGTCTTCCACTCTTGGAAGAGTTGCCTCACACTGGGAGGGTGAGGAGGGGCATTTGTGAGTGCTGTCCCTCTGCATCCTGGGTCATAAATGTGTTACTTCTCCCTTGGACTTAAAATGAAGCAGGTGAAATACAAATCCAGTTTAATGTCCCCTGATGGAGCAGGGTCTGTATTTCTCTGGGATATCTGCCCATGCATCTTGTTGCCACACCTGAGGGCTTCCAGGCTTCACCTCAGCAAAGCATCCATCAAATTCACCAGTTCTTTTCATGCAGGATCGAGTATCTCCAGATGCAGCTGAGCAGTGGCTGCAGCTCCTCTCTGCACTCAGACAGGCCCACAGGGAAGTGGCTTCTTGACCTCACCTGTGGGGTGGGAATTAAAAAATACAAGCCATTTTCAGGTAATCTGTAAATACCTCTGTTACATTATGCACTTTTTGCTAATTATTTTCCTGTATGGGTCAGACTGAAATCAAAGGCAATCAGAGGTATCTTTCTGTCAAATCTTGCACTACATGCACCCAGAAATCTCTCTGTTTTCCTAAACTCCAGCACTGTCACACTGGTACTGCCAGGGACCAAACACATCACTGGAAGCACTCACTGCATCTTTTCTTTTATAGCAAAGGCAAAAACCTGTCCTGATGTGTGAGAGATCTTTCTATAGGTGCCCATACAAAAATTCACACCAGCTTATCTTTTTAGTGAGATGACATCCCCCACCAAAAGAGTGCCTAGAGCTGCAGAGGCTGTGTGTGGAAAAGCTCTCTGTGGTAATTTTTCCAGTGGAAATGTATTAATGTGCTTGGCATATGTTCAATGCCATCTGTCTTCAGATAGGTCTGGACATCAGTAAGATCAGATTCATGCAGGAACATTGTCTTCCTCCATTCTCCAAAGACCTTAGGAGGTTTTTAAGATCTGTTTGACTTTGCTTAGCTTAATGTTGTAATGAAAAGTGACTTTTTCTACCTCCACAGCATCAGGAAACTGGGGTCCCTTCTGGGAGATGGGGATCTAAATCAGAAAGTTCACCTGGATGCTCAGCCTTGGCTTCAGGCAGCACTGCTCTGGTGCTGGTGCCACTCACAGGTAAAACCATCTGCAAGAGAGCAGAACTTGCCTTTCATAATTTTATCTGCAGAGTCCAGGGACTGCACAACCATTCCTGATGTCCTTGGAGAGAATCAGCCTCCTGCTCTGCTCCTCCAGCACAGAGCTGCTCTGCTAAACATTGCAAATGGTCAGTGTGGGAAAAGCAGAATGGGACCACCTGCTCTGGCCTAGGAGAGGATTTATTAATGTATTAATGTGTATTTAAGTATTCATGCACTTCAACTTTTCCTGGTCAAAAAGTAGAGTCTGACATGGCAGTATAAGAGGAGAGGTGAAAGGAAAACTCAGTCCCCATGGGAGAATTTGTACATTGATAAAGCAAAGAAAACCTCAAAAATATAAATGTTTCATCCTGCTTATTGCTGCACTGGCTGCTAAACTATGGAAAGAAAACTCCTGACCATTTTCTTAGAGCTCACTACAGTTTCCCCAGTTAGCCTTTAGATTGCCTAAAATGCTAACATTTTCAATTTAATCCATAAATAAATACAAAATATTCATTAAATGGGGAAAAAAGAGTTTAAAGCTAATTGTGGGCAACTTCTATGTAAGCTCATCTTTTGAAGGATCTCTTTGTCCCCAGTCTCCTTGCATTTTTTTAACTCACAGCCTAAAGCATATTTTCTTTTCCCCAACACTTCTAGAATTCAAGCTGCATCTTTAACTGGTCTAATGGAGCCACAAGGCATTACATTAGCCAGCTTCTTCCTAGTTCACAGAGGTCATATTGACATGTAACTCGTGGCATTTCCTTGTTTCCAAGATAAGATAAAACAAAGGGGAAGTGTTCAGTTCCAGGTGAGTGGGAGAGGGCACAAGAAATGGGAAGAAGATAAGAGTGTTTGATGCAGGTGGGAATTTATCATGCAGGGTCTTTTTCCTCTCAGGTTGCAGTTGCAGGGGAGGCTGCCTGCTCACAGCACCTCAGTGCTGCCTGAGGAATGCAAGCAAATAAGGGAAGGATCCAGTGGAGGGATGAGCTGTTCATCAGTCAGTGTCTCCTTTCAAATCTCATAAGGCTGCAGCAGGTTTCATAATACAGCTGGAAAGATGCTGGGTTAGCTCCCAGACTCCTCTCATGTCACAATAGCAGAATAAATGCAAGTAAAGGCTTCTGGTGGGTGGTTTTCAATCCTGTCCTCCCAGCAGAGCTGAATCAATTCCACAGCTGTGAAAAACTGGATTGGATTTTAACAATGTAATGCAACTTTTCAGCAAAGATAGTTATAAATCTTCTCCTCTCTTCACTGAAGTGTCTCCCACACCAGAAGGAAGGTGTGGGAGACACTGTCTGTCCTTGCTGAGTGCAGCTGATCCATAGCACAAGGCTCCTAAGATTCCCTTGCTCCAGGATTCCCCTTCCCACTGGGAGCAACTGCTCTGAGCCCTTTGTGCAGCTCCTGTAGAGGTGAAGATGTCCTCTCAGTCATTTTCTTAGGTTTTTCTTAACATTTCTTGAACACAGGAGGAATTGCCTCACTGAAAGGCCTGTTAAACTTTGGGAGGGGCTGCCCAGGGAGGTTTGGAGTCCCCATCCCTGGAGGTGTCTGAGGAACACCAGGATGTGGCACTCAGTGCTCTGGGCTGGGTGACAAAGGTGGTGACTGCTCACAGGTTGGGCTTGATGACTTTGGAGGTCTTTTCCAACCCAAATTCTGCTGTGATTCTGTGATTTTTTTGCCAACTCGTGGCTGTAAGGGACAGACTGAAGTTCCTGATCAATACCATTGCACACAGATTGTTCTGAGACTGGGGGGTTTGTCCAGTTATCTCAAATGTGAGCATTATTTTCATTTCCAGACTTAGGGCCCACTTTTCACTGAATGCCATGGATTTGAAAGGCAGATGGGATGATTGTGGGCATCTAAATTAACTTCCTGAATAGCCTAAGCACTGCACAACTGAACTGCTGCTGCAAGGTCAGCGTGTCAGTAGAATATCATCTTTAAAAATGCCTTTTACTCATTCATGTGCTTTTTCTCTTGACCCTGGCATTCTCTAATATTGGTTTTGTGTTGTAAATGTCAGATTTCAGGAGCAGTAACACCAGTTCTGCTGGATAAAACCCTTGCTGTTTCTAAGATTCTGCTGCTTGTGTGCCCCAAGATTACACTGGCCCTTTGCTCCTTTATTATGCAGGACAGTAATTTTCATCCACAACCCCACAGACTTTTTTCCAAGTTTCCAGTCCCTCAGACAGATTCCTCAGTCTGCTACTGTGGCCTGTGTATTTCATTTCCAGATTTGGGATTTTATATTTGGCTCTACTGAGCTGTAGTTTTGCTCGTACTTGTGCATCATTTATCAAGCCATTCAATGTATTTTGTATTGCTTGTCCAGTCTTCTTTAGTTAACATTTCCCCACTCTCTATTCTTTATCAGTGATGTTTTTATGTTTGTTTTCTTTTCCCTGAGTCGTTGATAGAAATATGAAGCAGCAGAGAACAGACCCTTAGGGACTGCACTCGAACCAGCTGTTAAACATGATTTCTATTTAGAGTTACATGTGGAAATGTATTATTTAACCAGCATTTAATCCATCCAGTGGCACAATTTTAGGGTTTATTGGTCTGGTTTATTAATCAAGATGTCACCAATAAACATCACAGACATACAAACACCTTTCATCAACAGCTGGCCATAAAACTGTTGATTTGGAGATGGTCTGACAGTGCAAGTTGTAGACAAACCTTTGCTGATCAGCTTTGGGCTGATGCCTTCCTTGTTCCTGCTGGCTGTCTTTAGTTGGGGATGTGTTGTTTGACTCTTCTGGGAGTATTTCTTACTCACTTTTTTAGACACCTCCTGGTTTCATATTTCCACCCATAGCTAATGAAACTCTAAAAATATTACCATTACAACAAAGAAAATATCCATTTTCTTTACTGATGGATTACTTTTAAATAGGTAAAATAGCTAAAATGAGGATTGTACAGATAAACAGTGTGTGGTTTGGATTTTTTTTTTGAGATCTAATCATCATGCAAAGCAAGAAAATAATATTACTTTATGCTCTGGTAACAGCTAATGTTGAAATGTGTTAATGTCTATGGGTAAAACACTTGCATTAGTGTAATGCAGCACAATTATTTCTGTGGTGTTAGATTGTGTCTAAGTAGGTATCTGGAGCAGCCTTTGTTCAAGAAAGCAGAAATCTGTGAGGAATAATACCATGTTTATATTGCCTTGTGTGCCTCTTTTCCTGAGTATAATGAGCAGTAAATTACCTTCAAAATCTGATGGGAAAAGTTTCTCCTCCAAAAATACATCTCAGAGCAGCTCTGTCTCATCAGTGAGTTTAAATAAAATGGGGAAACAACCATAATTTGCTCCCAAATTTCTCATCATCCAATTAATATTTTACTAAAATATCACATTTAGGCAGAAAAAATGCTTTGGTAAAACCATGGTGAGCTTTAGATTATTTCTGTATACTCAGTTTTGCAAGTTGGAAGACTGGATAAATGACACAAATAAACAATCTCCCCTATCTGTTCCATGGGAATTTTGCGCAAAATATTCTAGATTTATAAAAAATTTAAGAATTTACTGAAAACAGTTTTTAAAACAGGTGTTGAACTACTGTCTGGTGTGTTAATACCAAAAACTCAATTCTGGGAAGCCAATACTGCTTCTTTCCCCCTTGGAATTTTAGTAAAATATTCCAATGAATATTTTACCACAACATCACATTTAGGCAGAATAAATGCTTTGGCAAAACCATGGTGGGTTGTTGGTTTTTCCTCCATGAACTCCCTGCTGCTGTTTCAGTTACGGAGCCTCAGTAGCTGCAGATGAGCATTGCCAATAACTCCTCAAGAGAAAATCCAATGTATGACCTGTATGCTCAATTCTGCAAGCTGAAAAACTGGGTAAATTATAGAAATAAACAAACAATCTGCCCTATTTATTCCATGGGAATTTTGAGCAAAATATAGACTTATAGAAAAACGAAGAATTCACTGAGAACAGTTTTTATAACGGGTGCTGAGCTGCTGTCTGGTGTGTGAATACCAAAAACTCCATTCTGGGAAGTCAGTGCTGCTTCTTTCCCCCTTGGAGTTTTAGTAAAATATTCCAATGAATATTTTACTAAAACATCATATTTAGGCAGCAAAAATGCTTTGGTAAAACCATGATGAATTGTTCATTTTTCCTCCATGAACTGCCTGCTGCTGTTTCAGTTACAGAACCTCAGTAGCAGTAGATGCAGATGAGCATTGCCAGTAACTCCTCAAGAGAAAATCCAGTGTATGACCAGTATGCTCAGTTCTGCAAACTGGAAAACTGGATAAATGACACAAATAAACAACCTGCCCTATCTGGTCCACGAGAATTTTGAGAAAAATATTCTAGATTTATAGAAAAATGAAGAATTTACTGGAACAGTTTTTATGTTGAGCTGCTGTCTGGTGCGTTGATAGCGAGTCAAAAACTCATTTCTGGAAAGCCAATGCCGCTTTTCCCCCGCTTGGAGTGGGCGGTGGCCCTGTGGTGGCCCAGGAGGGTGCAGCTGGCTCTGAGCAGGAAGGGTTAAGCTTTTTGGGAAGTGCATTGTTGGCAGTGTCCCAGCGGGTGGCTCATCTGGCAGCGCTCCTCGAGGTGCGGCAGTCACGGAGCCTCATGTCCGCCAGTCACAGAGTCACCACATCAGACGTGACTGACGCTATTGGACATGACAAGTCACCCAGGAAAGTGCAGGAGAACAAAAACCATATTTTTCTGAAAATTTCTGGTTAAAGGGCTGCGTTTCCCCAGGTTTTGTTTCGCGCCGTGCGTTTGATAATGGGCAGGGGGAGGGAGGGCGCATGAAAAGGTTTCCTGATGTAGAAAAAACACAAGCTATTGTCGCGTGGGCACAATAAAACTTGGGCAGAAAGTGGTTTTTGCAGCCTTTTCACAGGAACATGATTTCTGTTTGGGTGTGAGGAGCTGAAGGATGCATTTGTGATATAGGAACAAACACATCGCACACAGGAGGGCTTCAGACAGGATCCACAGAAGAAATCCCACACCTGTGTAACTTTGTATCACCCATGCTGGAGATTTCTGCTATTTGATAGTACAGTTCTGGCAAAAAATGCTGAAAAATACAAACCCCTGGGTTTCACAGACCTAAAGAGAAAGGCTCCTCTTACAGCAGAGTTTCCTCTTTGCTTCTGGCTCAGTGCCATGTCCAGGACACGAGACACAGAATTTCCACAGGGCTTCCAAAGTTATTCTCAGGATGAGCCCCAGCCTCCTTCCACTGCTGCTTTGCCTGAGCATCCACACAAAAGGATTGCAGCCAAAAAACCCCTTGTAAATCCTGGTACACCTGCTCAGAGTAGGGATGTATTTCACTTTGTTTTTCACTTCTCTTGGAGTGCTGCATAATTAGAAATGTCCAACAAGTTTATGCAAAGAAAACTTCAGCTGCAGCTTATTTTTGCAATGGTGTTTTATTATTTTTTTTTTAAATAATTGATGGCTTTGTTTAAAAATTGATTTATATCTGTAGTTTGGACATTATGACAGTCCTGTAGGAGAAATACTTGAAAGAGGTCTGTGAGAATTCAAACAATATAAAATATAATAGTAAAAATTAGCTGAAGAATGTTCAGGTCCTAAGAAAATTATCCCATAATTAACTGTTCTATATTTTTCTGTTTAGGCATCTTATTCCCTGTAGCCTTTTCTCATTCTTTCTCTCTGGAGTTAAGCAGGCAACAACTTATATGTAGGAAAACTTAAAGGTATAGAGTATATATAGATATAATGGTATAAAGTACAGGTTTCTACAGCCAGGCAATGAGAAATCAACATTCAAAAATAATGAAGGCATTTGGGGGTTTTTTATTGCATAAATGTGGATTTAGGAGTTTAATTGTAAGTCCCTGCATTGATGTTTTGTGCCATGTAACAGCCAGATCCATGCTGTGATAAAGTGGCATCTCAAGAAGCAAGAAACAGAGGTATCAGCTTTCAAGAAGCTGCCTTTTATTTTCCTTGTGCAGTATTTATCCCCTAAGACTCCTGCCAAGCAAGGAGGAGAAGCAGCTGTTTAAAATTAGAACAGTACACATGTTAACAAGTACATCCCCTGGCAGGGGCATGGCAATACACTGGGAAATAACAGCCTTTTAAAGCTGCTTTAGCTGCACTGAAAACTGCTGGTGTCTGAGAGCTTCAGGTTTCTGGGTGTGATGTGTTTTTCATCTCCTCAGCTGCCTGCACATTTCCTGTGACCTGCCAGGGAGCTGGGCAAACAAGGAATAGGTAAAATTGGCAGAATCTCCCTAATTTAAGGTTGGTATTGGCACAGAGAGGAGTTTCTGTGATGGTTCCCATGCAGAATGTAACATTGGGGACCTCCAATTTCCTGTCTAGAGAAGGTTTTATATTCAACCAAGCATAAAGGAGTGTGCTGAGTTGGTGCCTGTGAGTGTCAGTCTCTTCTCACTGGTAATGAGTGACAGGGTGAGAGGAAACGGCCTCAAGTTGTGCCAGGGGAGGTTTAAGTTGAAAATTAGGGAAATTTCTTCCCGGAAAGGGTTGTCAAGCACTGAACAGGGAGTTCAGTGGAGTCACCATCCCTGGAAGTGTTCAAAGAACGTGTGGATGTGGCACCTGAGGACATGCTTTAGTGGTGAGCATGGTGCTGATGGTTGGACTTGGGGATCTCAGAGGTCTTTTCCAACCTGAGCAATTCCAGGATTCCACAGGTGGGATTAGGAGCTTGGTGGGGGGTCACCTGGCCCAGGTGGGGCTGGTGATCCTTAGTTTGGGGATAATTTTGCTCTCAGTGAGAGCAGGGAGAGCATCACTCACCCTTCCCCTTGCCCTGCCCTGGATGTGTTTGGACCGCTCCACATCCACATCTGCTGCCCCTTCCCGACTCCCAGGGCTGCCTTGTCCTCAGAAAGACCCTCTTAGCCTCCTCTCCCCTGGAGGAGTGGAAACCTGAGCCTGTGAGCCTGCAGCTCCCGGGGACAGAGCTCCACATTAGCCTGGAATGATGACCTGGCCCGTGGTGTTTCCCCAGGGGTCTCTCACAAGATATTATTTCAAACCTGGGATCGCCTTCCCAGAGCCCCAGGACTGAGTGTCAGCAACATCCCCTCGGTGTTTCCAGACCTCTTCCACTCTAATCCTCCTGTTCTTTTCTTTTCTTTTCCCCTGCCCCTCTTTTCCCCTCACAGCAGCTCTGTGTCCAGGTGAATCTCTGCATTCTTGGGTTAAGTTTGTTACTGTTTGTATTCCCACTCTTCCAAAAACATGGATTATTGAAGCTGTTAAATACAGCTACATTGCATTTCCCAATTGATGGTTAAGGGTCGGTTTTGCATACTTAAAAACTTCTTCCTGGAGTTTTGCAAGTCCATTTAAATAGAAAACACACAAATAAACCACTGTAAGGTAGGAGTAATAGAATTTTTGAGGAGGACATTTGAAACCCATCTGTGAGAATGAATCTGCTTTATATTTGTTTAAATCACATGGAGACTTTATTTTAGACAAGCCCTTGGCTACTCCTAAGAAGCCCTGTAGTATCAAAAAGAGTCTTTCCAAGGTGCTTTGGTTATGCTGCCTATTACTCTGACAAGAGGTGGCAGAAAAAAAATAAGGTTAAACTTCATGTTGCTCTCCCAGTTTCCTTAAAATTATATTTTTTATGCACAATACAGTCGTTAACATCTGGATGAATAAAGCTGTCTTGCAGAAATACTTCTGAATATTTCAATACCAGCTTGAGAGATTGAAGGAGGAAACTTAATTATTCTGTAAAGTACACAAAAAGAATTATTTCTGCTTTCAAAAAATAACAGACCTTTCTGAGTTGATTTGTATATATCCCTTTTTTTCAGAGGGGATTGTTTAATTCCTGTTTACAAGTGTTTGACTTTTATTACTATAGCTTTGCTGTAAGTTTCCCCCCCCCTTTTTTTCCCCCTCTTTTTCCCATTAGAAAGCCATGCTGCAACCCATTTGTTCAAACAAAGATGTTTCCTCTCAGTAAATCATCAGATGAGCTATTGGCTTCATAATCTTTACTTACACCCAAAAATATCCACATGGGTGCACAGCATTTGGCTAATTAATTTCTGATAATTTGCAATGTTCACAGCCAGCTGCCAGGGGCTCCTGTGAGTGTTAATCTGTTAGCCCTGGTGAAATGATTGGAGATCTGCTCCTGCTGGTCGCCAGATAAATTCTTCCTATGACAATGTCACTAGGTTAATTAATTCAATTAATGACTCCCGGTGCAATGTTTTTCTTTGTCTTTTTCATTTGCCACAGGCTGCTGAACAGGTACTCCCAGGGATGGATTCTGAAGTTGTGTCACAGATAAGGGATTATGCACCGTTTGCATGTCTGGTTCTGAAGTGTCTTAATTTTTTTAAAATGAGGTTTAGTAGCAGTTCATTCCATCAGAAATGAGTTTGTTTTCTGTTTTCTCTTCAATGTAAGCAGTCAAATACCCATCACCTCATTATTTTCAGGCACAGTCATGATTTTAGGTAACTTCACTGTTAGATAAGTTTCACTCACATTTTATGAAACTTCAAATTTGCTTTCACCTTTGAAAAGAGGAACTTCCAAGCTGGATCAGCCCTCAGGTGTATCTGCCTCTAATAACAGAAGTGCTCTCTGTTTTGAAGTTCAAGAAGCAGAGAAATGCATCTTACTTATAGATGGTGGGTTTTTTTATTAAGGAAAAAGTGAAAGGAAAGATTTTTCCAAAAGGAACACAAGGAAAGAATCTCAGAGGCAGCCTCAGAGCTTCTCAAGACCCTGTCTTGAAAGCCACCTCATTTTTCTGGGCAAAACTTCGAGGGTTTGGGGAGAGCAGCCTTCACTTTTTAGATTAGCTCATCTAAAAATGTGAATAAGGCACTGAGCAAGCAGTGAGACTGAAAGTCAGATTTTCTTCTTGAGCTTCAGCTAAGGAGCAAAGCAGGGGCATCCTGACACCCATCCCATCATGGTCTCTGTTGATCTGGTTGTGCATCAGCATCCCTTGGGCTTCCTGCAGATCCCTGTGGATTAACTTTACACATTGATATTTGTACTGAGCTCACCCTGCATTCTCTCTGCTGTGTTTCCCATCCATGCCTTTATTTTTATTCCTTTTCTTGAATACAAGGTGAAAATACCTTTGAATGTGAATTCTGGGTTTGGAAATGAACTGAAGCAAACTGTAAATCCAAATACCACCACGACCACACTGGCAGCTGTTTTGGATTAGCCTCCATTTGCTATGCGACTAAGAATCATTTTAATCATCTGGAAGGCTCTAAAAGGCTTCCAGCAAAAGCTGTGTCTTGCTCTGGGGCATCACAGCAACCTGGGGGGGAAAATGCAGTGAGGAACAAGTTGAGCTCTTAGCATCCCCCAAAAGCTGAGGAACAGCTCACAGCTGATGTGAGCTCTGCAGTAAAGGTGTGAATGTGGAAAACCCTCTCTCAGAAGGATCAGAGGGAGCTGCCTGCTCCTTTTCCCCCAGAGGAAGATTTGGCATTTGGGACTGTGTTTTCAGAGACTGTTCCCTCTCCTGTGCCACATTCACCTCTCTGAATTGTGGATTCCAGGGTCAGCCTCCCCTTCCCAGCTGAGCTGAGGGTGAGGTGCTCCCTGTTGGTTTGGGGGGTG
>VZTZ01045089.1:347135-366873 GCA_013400955.1 Drymodes brunneopygia | reverse complement strand
TCCCTGTTGGTTTGGGAAGATGCTCCCTGTTGGTCTGTGAGGTGCTCCCTGTTGGTTTGGGGGGTGCTCCCTGTTGGTTTGGGGGGTGTCTGCTCTCCCCAAACCAGGTGCATGCCCTTGACCAGCCCAGGCAGGAGGGAACACCTCAGATTCACTGCTGAGCCCTGTGAGCCTTCAACAAAGCCTGCCCTGAAGTTTATGGCATCTTCTGACACTTGTCATCTAATGAAAAGCCTATTATCCCCCCGAGGGGGGAACCACCACGTGCTTTTCTTTAAATCCAACCCAAACATACCATTTTTAAATAGAAACACTCTGGTGCTTCGTGTCAGGGCCCTTCAGCAGAAGCAGCTGCCCAGGAGCCACACTCAAGGAGCAGCATTTCACTGAAGCTGCCATTGCCCTGCAGAAAATGCTGTCCTTTGTCTCTGGGAGCTGGGGGATAGAAATCAGGATATGCAAATTGGGGCGATGGATGTTAATTAGGAGCAGCAGGTGTCTGTGCAAGAGCACTCAGGTGAGGGGGCACCGCAGCTCCCGTGCCTTGCCCGTTGTTGTACAAAGGGAGGGCAGCAAAGTTCCAATTAATTACCCACCTTAATGAGCTTGGCGACCCGAGTGAAAGGAGAGGGCCCTGTCTGCTGCTCCAATTTAGTTTTCCCCACAAACAGTAGTTTAAAAACCAGCGATGCCAGCTCAGCTTCTGAAGAGCAGCAAGAGACAGCAGCGAGGATGAAATTACCATGATAAACCTAGAGAAATCAATTTGTGGCAGTGCAGACTATGATGGATCATCGTGCTGCAGAAATTAATTGTCTGAGGAACATTTCTTCAGGATGTCTTGACCCAAGAAGCATCTTCTCAGCATGGCCATCTTTGGGGAGACAGCTCTGTTTACATTTCACTGATTTAAAAATGGGCAATTATTATGATTATTTTAAATTTTTTTTCAGCACATCACTAATCACACCACAAGCATGAAGGTCAGGTGAGCTGGGGGCACAGTTCATGACTAAAATAACATGTAGGTTAGTGTTGGGCTGTGGTGTCTCTGCCTCATGTCTGACAGGAACAGGTAAGGGAGGACACACAGGGATGGTGCCTCCAGACCACGTAAAATCCACATTTTGTCCAGTCTGAGCCCTCATCTGAGTGGATAATTCAGTTTCTGTGTCCATTCAGTGATGATTTTTGTAACAAGGACATGAATACTGTACCACTTATTGAAAAATTAACCATTATTATTCCTTTTTGCTGAAGTTACCACTCTGGTTTGTAATGAAATGAATAAAAGCCAAGTTATACACTGTGGTTCCTGCTGATTTAAGGTCTGGCTGCTGTGTGAGAGAGAGAATCTCAGTCCCTGGTGATGCTGCCCTGGTCCTGCCTTTGACCCGAGTGAGGCTCTCTATTGAGTCCATCCAACTTGCTGACCAACAGAAAACTAACCCAGAAAAAAGAGCAGGTGGCTGAGATCTTCCTTCTTCCTCCCTTGGGGTTAGACCATCCCTTCCTCCCCCACCAGAGACATTATAATTCTCTTTTAAGTAGGAAAGTTTAAGTAATAGCAGACAGGAGCCCCACATGTGGACAGTAGGGAACAGTCTGGAAAATTTTAATTGAGTGTAGTATTTTTGGGTTGAGACCTTGGGCCACTTCTGGCATAACCCAGTTTTGTTGTTGTACAGCTCTTGGATTGGAGCAGGTTCTGTTTTCAGCCTTTCAGTCAGTCACCTTCCCAAATGTTTTTTTGGTTTTCTTTCTTCTTTCTGCCCCCTCCAACGGTGGCAATATCTAAGCAGACATCTGGGCCCTGATTATGCACACCTTGTGTGGCCACCGGGGCTGCTGCAAAGTGGGTGTCAAACAGCATCATTCTTATGTGGCAGTGTTTTACACCCCCTGGGTAAATGATTACCTGAGGTCCAGAGAAATAAAGTGTCAACCACGGTGCAGTTCTGCCACAAATCTGGGGCACTGCAGTTTGAGGGAATCAAATCCTTTCCTCCTTTGGAAAACAAAATCAAACCCAAAAGAAATAAAAAATCTTTACCCACTATCACCATGTGGAGGAAAGGCTTTTAGCTGGCTCACAGCAGAATAACTTAATGAGTGACCTCACATGGGAAACAAATATATAAACAAATAATTATTAAACGAAGCCGCTTTACTTCTCTAGCCCTGCTTCTTCTTGCAAAGCAATAATCCCTGACTTGTTTTTCAGTGGGAAACTCTGGGATAAGGGTGCAACTTTAAAATTGTGACATCCTATCCGTTTGTGATTCTCTCCATGGCCAGGAATATTTCTGAGTGAGAACTGAAGCATCTCTGCCTGTTGGGAGGAAATGCTGTTACACAAAGCAGGACAAAACAGTTCAAGCCACTTTAAACAGGATAAATGGATGAAGGCTTCAAGGTAGGATCATCTGTTTATTTACACCCATTGTCTCCTTGTTTCCCACACAAATATATTCTGTGTTTAAAATTTATAAAGCTGGGCAAGCCCTTCTCACGCTGTTCTCAGTAAAATATTGCTGGCTGCATCTCTCCGAGGGGCTGCTGACAAATAGGCTCTTGTTGTCCAACTTTCCCTCTGCTGAGGTTAATGATTAAGTGGTTCAGGAGGTTAATTCCTGGAGATAGTGTTGTCTTTGGCTCGAACAGATGTTGGTAGTGCTTTAATGTGGTTATCAAACTCTGCTGCCCTTCATCCTTTGCTCCGTGCAGCCCTGGGCATTGTTCCCCGCGCATTCCAGGCCCCCTCTATGGAGATCCAGCAGAGCTGAACATACCATTGCCTCGGGGCTGCCTCCCCCGGGGTCACGCCGGCCGCTACCCGGAGCTGCCACACAAACTGCAAACGGCGGCATCGCGGGATGTCTGGCAGTGCAGAAAGCTGCAGGATACCTGGTGAGGCTCAGCTGCAGAGCCACTCACAGCTTTTACATCATCCCGAGGGCAGAGCATCACCCTGAAATCTGTCCCTCCTCCCCTCAGCGCCTCCTGTCTTGCCAGGATGTGAATCTCCAGGGTGCCCGAAGTGTTCTGTGCTGTAACCAGCACCTGTAGCAGCCTGGTAAAACCCTGGGGGTTGGACCAGTATTTTCAGCCTGAAGCTGCATCACTACAGGAGCTGCTGGATGAGTCCTTTATTCCCACATCCACTGCATCATAACCAGCCAGCAGCAGTTAAAAAAATCTAAAAAAAAATAAAAAATATAAACTTTATGATTTCTATAAACAGATTTTGAAAGGGATCATTTTAGGCTGGGACTGGTTACATTTGAATGTCTGCCAATGCTGTAAGTGAAACATCATCTTGGATGTTACCAGTTTGTCATTATTTGTGAAATTACCTCCTGTCCTCTCCCTCCACAGCTCCAGACCTGCTGGCAGGAATCCTGTGGGAGTTAAAAGCATCTAACCTCACTCTGTCTGGATATGACAGCATCATTTTAATTATTGCACTGGTTTTCTTGTTATGTGCATTTTGGTATCACTAGGTGACAAATTGCATCCAGATCAAATACAGTATAAAGGATGGAATTTTAATTTAAGGGAAGAATACTGGAATTTGAAGGAGTTAACTGGCTTATGGAATCAGGGAATTTCCCAAGAACTTTGTGTTTCTATAATATGGAGATCTTTTAAAGTAATTCACAGCTCCAAAGAGAAGCAGGGTCCTGTGACCAAAATACACATTGGTATTTAAATAATAGGATATTAAAAAAACCAATGCAACTTTGTGATTTCTATAAATAGTCCTTGAAGTGCTTAATTTTAGGCTGGTCTGATGCTGGCATTAGTTATATTTGAATGTCAATACTGCCAATGCTGTAAGTGAAACATCATCGTGGACTTTACCTGTTTGTCATTATTCATGAAACTGTAAATGGAGAGGAATTGTTAATTTTGCTTTTGTTTCATTACAAGCTGAGATGAAACTCTTTGTTGGCCTGTCATTTATTAGAAACCCCCTCCCAGCCTGTATTTCCCTTTCTCTCCCAGCTGAGGATTTTGCCCTCTGTGCCTTTGTTCCCTCCTCAGGGCTCACTTGCTGTATTTGCTGTTGGTGCTGCAGAGGGCACAGCTCTGATTTAGAGGCCTGGGGTGATGGGAGCCAGAGGGAACTCTCAGCTCTGAGGAGTTTCCAGTGTCACACACGAGCCAGCAAGGGCATAAAGCAGCAAGGGTAAGGCTGGAGGTGTTGGTCACTCACACTGAATTGGGCACAGACTTTCCAAAGTGCTCCTCCTCACCCTGCTGGAGCTGGGATTGTGCTTACCAGAGATCTCCACAACAGTGTAGTTAAAAAGTTCCTTTCCCCACAGATAACTTACATTTAGCCAACAGTCTGGATTGGGCTAAAGCTTTCTTTTGCTCGTGCTGCTCGTGTCAAACCAGGGATTTACAGAATCACAGAATGCTTTGGGTTGGAAGGGACTTTAAAACTCATCCAGTCTCACCCCCTGCCATGGGCAGGGACACTTTCCACCATCCCAGGGTGCTCCAAGTTCCATCCAGCCTGGCCTTGGACAATTCCAGGGATCCAGGGGCAGCCACAGCTTCTCTGAGCAACCTGTGCCAGGGTCTCAACACCCTCCCAGCAAAGAACTTCCCCCTAATATCTACTTTAAACCTTCTCTCTTTTACTTTAAATCCATTTCCCTTTGTTACTCCATGCTCTTCTAAAAAGCCCCTCTCCACCTTTCTTGCAGGCTCCCTTCAGGCACTGGAAGGCCACAATGAGGTCACTCCAAAGCCTTCTCTTTCCCAGGCTGAACAATCCCAGTTCTCTCAGCCTTTCCTCGCATGAGAGCTGCTCCATCCCTCTGACCATCTTGGTGGCCTCCTCTGGATTCGTCTGTGCCTGATGTGAGATAAAAATTGTAGTGGTGCTATAAGACCCTGGAGGATTATCCCCTTGAATATTTCTGTGGAGAACCACGGGGACAGAAAGATGGGATAGCGGGGATGGAAGGGGAATGGGCAGCGCTGGGGACGGGAAGAGCGGGGACAGGAGCAGAAGCAGGGGCAGGGGACGGGAGCAGGGACAGGAGTGGGAGCGGGAACAGGAGCAGGGGACGGGAGAGGGGACAGGAGCGGTGACAGGAGCACGGGACAGGAGCTGGCATAGGGGCAGGAACAGGAGCAAGGGACGGAAGCGGGGACAGGAACAGGGACATGAGAGGGGGCAGGGACAGGAGCGGGGACATGAACAGGGACAAGAGCGGGGGCAGGTACAGGGGCAGAGACAGGAACGGGGACGGGAGCGAGGACAGGAGCAGGGAAAGGAACCGGCATAGGGACAGGAGCGGGGACATGAACAGGGACAAGAGCGGGGGCAGGTACAGGGGCAGAGACAGGAACGGGGACGGGAGCGAGGACAGGAGCAGGGAAAGGAACCGGCATAGGGACAGGAGCGGGGACATGAACAGGGACAAGAGCGGGGGCAGGTACAGGGGCAGAGACAGGAACGGGGACGGGAGCGAGGACAGGAGCAGGGAAAGGAACCGGCATAGGGACAGGAGCGGGGACATGAACAGGGACAAGAGCGGGGGCAGGTACAGGGGCAGAGACAGGAACGGGGACGGGAGCGAGGACAGGAGCAGGGAAAGGAACCGGCATAGGGACAGGAGCGGGGACATGAACAGGGACAAGAGCGGGGGCAGGTACAGGGGCAGAGACAGGAACGGGGACGGGAGCGAGGACAGGAGCAGGGAAAGGAACCGGCATAGGGACAGGAGCGGGGACAGGAGCCGGGACAGGAGCAGAAGCAGGGGCAGGGGANACGGGGGACAGGAGCCGGGCTCGGGGGTGCCATTCCCCCACTCGAACAGCAGAGGGCGCAGGAGGGCCCGGCCTGGCGGCGGATCGGGAGTAGGAAAAAGGATGGAAAACGGGAAAAACCAGGAAATTGAAGTTTTCTGTGCTTTATACAAAGCCTGACACATAGGGAGAACCGCAGGTAACCACGCAGAGCTGCCTGCAGTGCGATAAAAAGAGCTGTTGTGTTTTAAGCTCACAGAAAATCGCTGTACCCCAGCACCTAATCCCCTCCGCGCTATCCCTGCCTGTTTGGGTCCGCTGTCACTGGGAATGAATTGGAAATTATTCGGACACTGTCCATTCCGAGCAGAAGCAGGGCTAAGCCGCAGTGAGTGGGTTTGGATTCCCCCGGAGCTGGGTATCTCCCGGTGAGGCGCTGAGCACCCCTGTGTGTGCCTTGCACCGGGACATGAATTCCCATGGCTCCATCTCCGCAGGACCGGCGGGGACTCCAGAGGATGGGAAAGGTTGGATTTGCATGCGGATGAGTTTCAGATCGCTGGCGGCGCTCCTGTGATGTATCTGCTGTAACTGCTGTTTCCGAGCAGATGAAGGCTGTGATGAGATGAGTGTGGCTCTCTCTGAGGATGCCTGGCTGTCCCTCATCCCTCAGGAAGTGTCTCCTCTGCCCAGACTCAGGGGTGATCCTTGCACAAAAGCAGCCCCTTGTCTCTGCTGCTGATTTCCAGCTCTTCTCCGGCTGCGGTGCTTGTAAAACAAACACATCATCAACTGTGACTGGCTGAAAAGTAGCCCGGCAAAGATAAGGAAATGATCCTCTTTCAGCTGGAGCAATTTCCCAGCTTGGCTCATCACAGAACTGCACACTTGCCTGTGCTCTTGTGGCACAGGAGGAACAAGAAAACCATGATGGAGAGAGGGGGATGTGACTCTTAGCCCTGGGCCAAGTGCCTTTTACCAAGCTGGTGCCGAGCAAAGCCTGTTCTGAATTGGAATTTATGCTCAAAAAAAATCGGTTGTCATCCCTGGAAGTATAAAATCCATGTTCAGCAGTTTCCCACAGTGGAGAGAAATATTGTTCAGAAAGAACTGGTTTTGTTTTGAAATTATCCAAAGGAAATTGAGCCCAGCCCTCCACCTCACGGGACTGGGGGATGTGGGTCCTCACCTCGAGCTGCAGGGCCGAGCCACAGGAGCCTGGAAAACCTGGGAGCAGAGTTAATTAACCATCCAGCACGGAGGGATGATCCTGGTGCTGGAAAAAGAAAGGCACTAAATAAAGGGAGCTGGTGCAGAGGAGTGAGGGAATTGGGCTGGGCAGTGGAGCAGAGCTGGCAGCTCTGACTGGAAAAGCACCACAGGGCAGGAAGTTTTCCCAAAGTCCTTGTGGAGAGTTTGGTGGAGGTGTTGCAGCATTTGGGACACGTCACCGAGGTTCTGCTGGTGCCAGAGGTGACAGGAAGCAGTGGCACTGGGTTAAGGCCTTGCCACAGATCAATCACAGCATGGTTTGGGTTGGAAGGGACCTTAAAGATCATCTCGTTCCAACCCCCTGCCATGGGCAGGGACACCTCCCACAAGGCTACAGGGAAGAAATCCAAGTCATTCTCGAAAAGAACTGTCCAAGCCTCAGTGAAAAGGAGAAAAGTGAGCTACAAATAAGAAATCTGGTGGAGTTTTACAATGGAGAACAATAATTTCTCCTTAGCTGAATTGCTATAATGGAGCAGAAAGCTTGGAAGATTTTTTTTTTCATGATTGTCAAATCATGAGAAAAAATCCAGGCTCCTTTTTTTCCCCTTCATCACAGGTGTGAATTTTCAAAATCAATTAGGACAGTGGGGTACAAAGATAACATTAAGATTAAATCCCAGCTAAATACAGGCATCATCAGGTCCCTTTGGAAAGCCTTGTTGGCTGCAGAATGTGTTTGTTTTGTGCGTAACTTTTGGGAAAAAAGGGGAGTTATTTCCTGCAGCAGAACACAGGAGGCCTCAGGTTCTGTGAAAGTCCTTTTCACATCACTGTTCACTTGTGATGCCCCTGTTATTTCAAAGTTTGCTGCACTCTAGAGGATGAAAATATTTGTGGGGCAAAGATGTGCCTTGGATCCTCTTTTCTTTGCCTCTGGGCGAGGCATTTTTGCACTTTGAAACAATGAAAGTTCACAACAGAAATGTTCAATTAACTGTTAAACGCTCTCATCAATTCAGGGATCATTTCCAAATCTGATGGATGAGTTCAAAATCTCCAATTCATTCTAACCATCAGGCGGAAAAACAGTTGAACTCCTGAGGAGAAAAGAGCAGATAAAGGCTGCAATGAACTTGCATATCTTTGAGAGGTGAAGTGCTCTGCAGACAGTGAGTTATGAACAGGAAAACTTCCCAAGTCTGTACTGTAAGCAGAATAATAATGGGCAGTGGCTCAAGCTAAGGGTTTCTTCTCCTGGCTTCATTTAGATCCCAGTTTAAAAGGCATGGAGTTTGTTTTTGTGTACACGCAGGCAGAGTCTCACACCATGCACAATTAAATTATTTCCNTCATTGGGAAGGGCCAAATGAGGCAAGGGGAGTTCCAGGACCAGAAAAAAAAAAGAAAAAAAAAAGAAAATTCTATTAAAACCAAGAATCTGAAAAGTATGCAAATATTCAAGTGGAAGAGGAGAAGCTGAAAGAGGACTTTATGGATGCCTGGCTAAGTGAGCCATTTCTAGAACTCTCAAAATTAATGCCAATTTTAAGTTAGTTTATTTGGATAGCTAGGGTATATTCTGAATTTTTAATCAGTTCTGTTTCTCACAGATGCATCCAATGGATTCACACTGCAGGAACTTCTGAGGGAGAATTGAATTAATGCAACCTGTAAGCCACTGAAAAGTGAGTGGAAACAAATGCTCTGTAATGGTTTCTGTTTTGTGTCAGCAGTGCTCTTAAATTCACAGATTCTCTATTTTATTAAAAATAGGTTATGCAACATGAAAAAAACATTGCGGAGTATATTCTTCTGAATCCCATCACAGTTTCCTGTAATTCTGCATTATGCATGAACGGACTCAATTATATTTCTATGAGATTTTTAGACTCTGGCTCCACTGGCTTCCATTGAAACCTGCATTTTAAATATGCTGAGCTATGAATTAAAAACCCAAACCCAAACAAAACCAGCAGTAGGTGGAAGAGTCTTTTTGCCTGGTAATATCCATCCTGTTACTTTTCAGGATACCCAGATTCCAGCTGCCTCTGCTCGATGTGACCTGGCATAAGTGAGCTATTCAACACAGAATGGAGGTCAAAGAAAAATTAGAGGTTTAAACAAAATTGTGTTTGCTTAAATAATCATTTAAATACTAATAATTTTAATACAAAAATGTATCCCAGCTGCTCAATGGATTGCCAGGAACACAGAGTCCATTCTGTGCTTGGAGTTTTATAGAAAAGGCCAGGAAAGTGGAAAAGAAGGAATATTCTGCCTCCCATTTTGCAGGCAGAAAATTCTGTCACTGAGGTATCAAGAGACAAATCCACACTGATTCAGGGAGTTGATAAAGGACCTAAAGTGAGCCTAAAATTAGTGACTCTCAGGGTGCTGTTCCATGAGGCAGCTCAGCTGCTAAAGCTGCAGGTCCTGCAGGAAAAGGAGATTCACTGGAAAAGGAGATTCACTGAGCCTGGGCAGGGGGCCCAACAAGCCAAAATCCCAACTCACCCCTACTCCTGGGACTGGGAGAGAGGAGAAGGCCACAGGGCTCCCCTCACTTTCCCCTGCTGTGTCTTTTTGAGGGGTTTCAAAGCTCTGAGGATGTTCTGTCCCAACCCACAGTGCCAGGGCAGCAGAGGTTTGAGGATGGAAAGGGATCCTGCCCTGGTCCTGCTCTGTCAGGGCCTGGCCTCTCCCAGCACAGCTGCTTGGATTTCACTCTTAGATCTGTACAATACATCAACAGTGAAATGGGTTTCTGCTCACCAGCGAGCTTCTGTGAAATTAATAACCTGTGGGTACATGCAGGTAAGTTAAGTTGGCAGAAAATGGCATTTGTGGTATGAATATGACACTTCCTCTCACTTATCAACTCTTTCTTATTTCAAAGTTCACTAGCTGACCCAAATGTAAGCTCTAAAAATAAACAGATCAGCACCACTTTGCTTGTTTTTTACAGAATAAAAGGCTCCTGTTATTTTCAGAACCTGATTTTTCCATTTCCCTTAATGCCCTGACCTCTCTTTACTGGCCCACTTATTAGCAGCACTTACTTTTGGGAGATTGTAACATCTCTGAAAGCACGGAAAGTACAATTCCTGCAGCCATTAATCCTTGTCTTGATGCTACCTCACCAGCACAATGCCTCTCTCTTTTACTCCTGGCTTTTTTTCTCCCTCTTTTTCTTCCCCTTTTTCATCCCCTCTGTTTACCCCAGTGCAGCCACTCCACGAGGTAATTCCCTTTGTGACCAGCTTGCTGCAAACTACCTCCTATTTACACTGGCTGCAATTTCCAATTAAAGACAAGAACTTAACTTTAGTGGAGGGTCCTATAGAAGAGTCCAGCATTTGGGACTTAAGATTTGCTTTCCCAGCTTGAGACTTTGAAGTTGGGGAGCTCGAGAGAAAGAGCCTGGATGAGATGGCAAAGTGTCTTTCACAGGAGAGCTTTAAAGCAGAAAAACATGTTAACCCCCAGGCTCTGGGGCTGGGGAAAAACAAAAGTCAGGGAAACAAATCTCATGCAGAAATGAGGTGCAGGCCTGGCACCCAGAAACATGATTTAAGTGGTTTTGTACAGTATAACAATGTCAGCAGCATAAAAACTGGGCTGCTTTTAGAGAATATCCTCAAGTGTCCAGTCTAAACCGATTAGGCTTGAAGCAGAAGGCTGTGAAATGCCACTTAACATGCTGGTGTAAGCTTATAAAACCAACTGTAGGCAGAAGGAACTGTAAGCTTTTTGTTTGTTAAATAAGCAGGACACACGAGAAATTATCGTCGCACAACGAGAAGAATTTCAATATACAAAATTCGCCTTGCATTTTCTCACTTCACTCTGTGTATATTGGGATAGCTTAGCAGGCTGCAAATCAATTTTTTTATTTAAAAGATGGCAGGTGCCATTTATTTTGTCTGTGCCTACCACACACTAGATTATAAAAATTGGGAGATTTTCTGGCTGTATGAAGTTATATATAATATATATATATATTACAGTAGACAGGAAACAATCCTGACTATTTTTGATCCTGTTAACCCCCAGCTGAAGAAAAACCATATCTAAACCAACTTTTTTTTTCTATTTCTGTCATCTCATCAAACTTTAAACCCCCTGCATGCTGCCTGCTAATAAGAATTAAATCATGTAATAGCCAGTGGATAAATTAGCTGAGCACAAACGCAATGCTTTATTTAACAATTTTTTATCATTATTTCGAAGCATCCAAGAAGAACAGGGTCTGAAAAGTTTTAAATCTGAATTAGCTTAACTGCTTGTGACAAGTTTACACATGAGAGACATCGAGACTGTGTGTTCTACTTGCTACTTTGCGTTTCACCCTGGCTTTCTGTTTGAAAGATCCCAGCCAAAGTTAAATCAACCCACCCTTTGCTGATTTCCTACATCAGACATGTCCCCAGCTCTCTCTTTTTTTTTTTTTAACCTTGCTTTCAGGCTGACTTTCTCCCAATTGAAATTCAGTCCCTGAATGGTCGGTTTTCCCCTTGCTTCTAAACGTTGATAAAAAAGGGTTTTCTTCACTCCCTCAATTTGATGTGACAGGGCCCTGACATGAATAATGGACGTGTTTCTTTCACAGGCAAATCAACTTAATTTAGCATGCTTTTATACTTTCAATAGCAAAGCCACAAGCCTGTAAATTCCATGAGATCCTTTAGGTTTGCAGAAATCTTTAGAATTAGCAGAAAATGTATAAAGTAAACAGCACTTATTTTGTCAAAATACTTGAATAACTTTTATACAGGAGCCAGAGATGAATATATCACTGCCTAATCAGATTGTGATTTACATGCACTTGAGGATGGGCTGCCCGGGCTCAGCCTGCCCTTTTGCTGAGGGAGAAAAGAGGGGTAGGAGGACTAAATAATCACAAATATCAAATAGAATTAAAATCCCAAACTCTCTTCTGAAGGTGAAAAGTGGAATTTGAAGAAGAGGTTTATGCAATAGAAGCTCTGTCAGGAGAACCCCATTCTCTGCCCATCTCCCTGGAGAAGCTGCTGCTTTGCAGCTCAAGAAATGAGAAGAGAAAAAAGAATGTTATTTATTATCTACACAGGAGGGTGAGGGACCAAAACAACCCACCAGCTTTAGAAAATAACCTGCCTGTGTGCACTGACAGGGATTGTCTGGGAGAGGTCACACCCAGTGCCCTCGGAGCCCTGTCACAGTTTTACGTGTGGCAGCTCCAGCTCTGTCCCCACTCTGCTGGACAAGGTGTGCTGAAGCAAGCCTGGGAGGTTTCCTTTATGCTGAACAACAGCAAAACTCCTCTTTGAAGCTTCAGAGAGCAGCTTTGGGCTCCTCCTCGGCTCTGTGCTTTCAGGATGTAGCAGAACTCACTGGTACCTCCCTCCTGACCTACCATAAATCTCGTGTGGAGCCAACAAATGCAAGGGTGAGCTCTGCTCTCTTCCCCCACAGAAATCCAAGGAGTGGAAATGAGGGGAACTCTCTCAGCTTGCCCTTTTCACCTTTAGAACTCATCTCCCAGCAAACAGCCTGGTAACACTATCAAAGGAAAAGAGAGGTTAATTCTATTGTCATTACTTATTATTGTAACATCAGGCAGCTGGAACAGCTCATTCGTTAAAATATCCTGATAGTGGATCAGTGAATAGGAAATAGGTTGGTTTGGGGTGTGCAAACTTCCCTGCTAAAAATCATTCTGTTTACATAACAGAGCGTTAAAAAAAATCCTTCCCTTTCTTTGTAGTATTACTTAAATAAAATAGAAGCTAGTTTAGAAAAGGGTCTTCTCAAATGAAATGCTCCTGGACTGGAGGCCATCAGGCAGGGTAGGGAAAGCCAGCCCACAGAGATGCTCTGCTGCATTCAGCCTTGCTTCCCTCGATGCAATCAACGTGGCTAACAGGATCCCACATACCTCCAGGTCTGTCTGTAATAAGTAGTTAATCAGCCAATTAGAGGAACCAACAATTACAAATTGGGAAGAGGAGAACAAGGGAAGAAGAAGGGGAGTGAGTCAAGGTAGGCTGCAATCCCTTTGAAAAGGTTTCTAACGTTAACTCCCAAAGAATTACGTTCTACCGTACCTTGACTGATTTGTTTCCCCCCTTCCTCCCCCCTCCCCTTTTCCTACTCGTTGGGTCAGTTAATTGGCTGATTAACTAGCAATTACCTCTGGGTCCAGCTCTACATAGGGTCTCTTTTAATCGAGAATTTTATTGACAAAGGCACCAGAGCAAATTCATCTCTGGTGTGAGCTTTGCTGGGGTGAATGGCCTGACACCCAGCACAGAGCTGATCCATTGTACCACAGGCACCGTGTTTTTAAAGCATTTGATTAACTCAGGACTTTTAAAATTACATTCCTTTTCTGCAAGGTCTGTTCATTTTGGGTAGAAGAGGGAATAAGAGCTGTGAGGGAAGTCAGGCAGGTGATGTGTGGAGCAGCAATATCCTGCAGCCCAGCTCTGGGTGTGACAGCAGAGCTCCTCAGGGTGACACCCCCCTTGTTTCCCAGGCTGGCACAGCTGCAGGCTGGCTGGCACGGGCTGGGCCCTCAGCCTGTGCACAGGGATTAACTGGCAGCCCCGGAGGGTTGGGGACATCTCTTACCATTGGCTTGGTGTGCACAGCTTTGTTCCCCAGCCAGGGGCAAGGGTCCCTAACAGAATGTGGGGACTCAGTGTAGAGAGTAGAGCAGCTCAGCTGCCCCTGCTCCCTTTTCAGGCCCTCTTTGGACCATTTTTGACATCACTTTCCTTCTCCTTGTTGCTGGCCCTCTGCTGGGTTCCTGCAGCCCTACAAAGCCCTGTGTTTTGTGCTGCAGGAATTAAACCCAGGGCATTTATTGCACCAGAAAGCTTAAATGGGACACTGCAATTAGAAATCCTTCATTTTTGCACATGCCTCTGCTGTCTGGAGCTGCTCTGCTGGGAAGGGAATGCTGAACTGGGCTGGAGCCTCCACACGGTTACCAGGCAGTGGGGAAAGCACGATGCAGGAGGGGATGGAGATCCTGTTCTGGGAGAACTCGGACCAAAGAGCCAGCTCTGAGCACTGGAGCCAAAAGGCAGAGGATCAGATTATTGAGGGATCTGGCAAATTCCCTAGAACACTGGGGCCTGGCAGGAACACATCCCTCCCTGCATGAAAGGGGCTCTGTGTTTCACACTTTCAAACAGCTCATGGGTTAAAGATAGGCTGGCCTGGGAATAGAACTGCTTAAAGACCAGGAACATGGGATATCTGTGGGGAGGGAAATGGGAGAAAGAATGGCTTTCTCCCTTGCTGTGCAAGGACAAAAAGTAATCCTGCTGCAGATGAGGCGGTGACAGGTTTAGCAGCAGATCTGTGCCTGCCACCCTGATTGTGGAGCTCCAGATGCTGCAAGAAGCAGCACAGGTGGGGCAAAGCAGTTTTGTAAATTCAGAGACAAAAGGCAGAGGTATAAGTTGTAAAAGTGACAATGGATAATTTTTAGAGGTAGAGGGACAGAGGTGTGGCACAGAATTGCATCCTGTCCCTCTGCAGCTGTGCAGGATCAGTGGTGGCACCTTCTGTAGCCTGGAAATGTCCCTGTCTCTACCTGGAGGTCACCTCTGCATGGCTGCTCACTCTCAGTCCTGTGGTGAGGGCATCATGCGAATGTTTTCTTCCTACAGACCAAGTTTTCCTGGCTAATCCAAGCTGTCTTGTTAAAAATGTTTATGATACAGGTCTCTGAATAATAAAAAATGCTGGCATTTAGTCCTTTAGTTAGTCCTTTCTCTTTCAAACTTCTGCACTTGGAATGAAAGGAGATTTGGGCTGCAAAAAAGGGGGGAAATCACTTTTTTTTCCCCTAATGAAAACATGCTATCTGCTTCAGGGAGCAGCTGAAAAAAAATCAGTGGAAGAAAAGCCTTACCATAATTGGTCTCCTTGCAAAAGACACTTGCTTTGCTGAAAAAACTCTGTTATAGTGATAAGAAACTTGTAATAGAATTCCCAGGATCTGAGGGATGTGGTTATCAGAGGGAGAGAGTAGCTTTGCCTATCTTTGAAGTAAATGCAATCCCACAAGGTATTTTTGAGTCTGAAAAAACACCTGATACCCAGTTTACACATGAACTAGAGAATAATAACATTTGAGTTATCATAAAAGTGATAAAACGTGTTCCTCAGATCCAGACAAAGCCTGTCACTTTGGTGGTCACAGCTCTGGATTTCTCTGGAACACAGCTCATCCTAAAGCTGGATATCAGTGTTGTGGAGGGACTGTGGAGAACTCACCCAGAAACATTGTGGATTACTAAAAACCATTCCTGCCTTTAATGCTAAAGGGTTTTAAAGCCTCAGATTAAGGACAGATATTCCTGAGGTGCCAAGATGGGCTGCATTGAGGCAGGAGGCCAGACAAAATTCCCTTTATAACCTTTTTAAAGCAATGTATATTTGCCTTATAAATTAAGATCCAAATTCACAGGCAGAAGGAGTAACTCTGTTCCTGGCCATGGAGTGCAGGCAGCCAGAGGGGCAGCAGTGCCTCTGATGCATCTCAGTGTAGGAGCTGGTGCTTCTTCATTCCTCCTTCCTTCACCTGTGCCCTTCCCACAAACCATTACCAGAGGTTTGTAGCCATGGCAGAGTATGAAGGGAATGGGTGACACCTCCAGGAACTTATCCCAGGACCTGCTAAAATCAGGATTTCCTATGGGCTAAAAAAGTTCTCTCCATCCTGAGCCGGTGGAGGTCTGTAAGCCAAGAGGTGGATGCTTAAACATTCCAAATCTTCTGTCCTTGCAGAGGGAAGGAGGGAAAGAGGATCCTTTGTAGAGGATGATCTGGAGAAGGCAAAGTTAGTCCTCTGCAGCAAAGGACACCAGTTAGGGACTTTATCTACGAAAATGCACAACTTGTTAGAAGTGATAAATAAAAATGATTTCTCACTGCTTTTGAAATTCTGCTTGTCCTGAGCTGGACAACTGTCAGAGTGATGGTGGATGGTTAGTGTGGTTCTGAGGCTTGCTAGAGAAACAAGGACCTGGATGCAGTGTGTAGAAGCCCAAGGAGTATTTTTGTTCTGATCCCCTGCTCATTTGATGTCTCTAAATGTTGTGCTGCCTTCAGTATTCTGATGGGGTGGGGGGAGTGGGGGTCTTTATTGGGTGCTGGTTTATACCCACATGGTGTCATCAACTCACCTGGAGTGAAAGTGGCCTCTTTTCAAAGGTGTGGGATGGCAGATCCTCTCCCAGCTCTGGACTGGGATTTGGGCAGCTTTTCTTCACTGCTAAACACAGATTAGACGTGTAAGGAGTGACAGCTTAGGCAGCCCATCATAACAACAGTAAAGACATCACAGAGCACGACAAGAGGAAGAGAACTGATTGCTTTTTAGTTAATTAGTCAGCTCCCCCCTTGGGATGTGCTGTGCCTCTGCCCTGCACCCCTTCTAGCCAGGAGGCTGCTCCCTCCCACCCGTGCCAGAAGTGACCACAATAACACAAACAAGTTTGGAGCAGTGATGCACTGTCACCTTTATAAAAAACGAGAAATACAGGAGTCCAGTGCTCCTGTTCCCCTTCTCCTGCCCCCATGCATCACTGCAGAGGCTCTGAACAGACGAGCCCACTATTACAACGTTGTCAGGGCCCTGCTCGTTTTCTAGTTCATATCCTTGTTCATGCTGTTTGCTAAGTACTTGTTCACTGTGACAGCTTTCAGCAAAACAGAACACACTGAATGCTTCTTTCCAAACAGCTCTGTCCTGCTGGGCTTCAAGTGAAACAAGCCCTTCAGACTCCATCATGTGAACTTTTCATAAGGAACAATCTCCTTCAGACAATTCCTTTCAGAGATACTACCCGTGAAACTGGGACTTGGGGATGAGGTGACATCACAGCCTTCTTCCTCTGGCCAGGGTCATGGCCACCAAAGTTGTATTTGTTAGGAGGCCTCCACATGGCATGGTGCATGATTTCCTTAATTACCTAATGTTTCCCCATTTAAAAAAAAAATCTGCAACCACCTGAATGTGTATTTTAGTATGTTTTCTGGTGAAAGAAAAGCACAGGCTTCTATGCAGACAGATTCTGCCTTGTGAAAATCAGAACTGATTAATGAAAACATAACTCACCTGCAGTTAAATCTTAAAGGCAGAGCTGGTGGACCAAGACAGGCAGAACTTTGCTATTTCCCTGGCTGGTGTCTGTTCCTTGTACCATCCCCCTCAGGGTCACCCGTGCCCTTGCTGGTAGTAACCAAGTGTAGAAAAAAACAGGAGGTTTGAAGAGCAAGGCAAGGTCTGCATGCCCTTATCACTGAATTAGCACATAAATGGGGCAGAAAGGGCTGGGTTAGCAAGTCTGGGAGTCTGCAAAATGTTCCTGTGCACTTCAGCACAAAGAACTTGGCCCCGTGGATCTCCTCCTGCCCCACTGCTGAGGGGAGACCTTAGAAAAGTTCCATCACTGTTCCAGGAGGTGGAATTGGAATTGCTGACCCATGAAAGGTGTCCCAACCCAAATATCACCAAATATCCACCAACCCAAAGATCTGCCAGGCATGGGCAGTGGAGGGAAAAGTGTGGTAAAAGCTCCAAAGAAGCAGTTACATGGAGGAAACTGAGGGGAAAGAAAAGTTTCAGGTTTAGGATTGGGTGCAGAAAATGGTCCTTTGGGTAGTGGTATGTCCCATTAATATGGGAATAGAGATTTAAGTGGCTCTGTGCTTTTAACTATTCTTGGTTTGCGAAGTTAAATATGAAAAAAAAAGGTATCTCATGAGTGGCTTGGTATTTTATACTGGTATTTCTCTTTTATACTGGATTAAAGAATTCTTCTGCACTGCATTACAAAAATAGAAAACTCCAAAGTGAATTAAGAAGGCATCACCCTTAAACAACTTAAAATGTCAATTGGAAAACAAATCTAAAAAAAAGTCCTTCAACCCAAGTGGTGTTTGGTCCTTCATGAAAATGTGCTGATAGTGTGTCAGCTACCTGGTGGTGACATTTGTAGCTGAAAACTCTTTGTTTATCCAACTTCCATCATGAAATGTATGAGAACTATGAGCTCCAGAATGTCTTTCCCTTAATACCATATAAGATTTTTTTTAACTCAGATGGTGAATTTTTCCCCTCTGTGCTTCTCTAAATGTTATTTTCCGAACAAGGTTTGATTTATGTGGCTGTTGGCCAAATTTAAAGGGCAAGTGATTTATATGAAAAATTTATCAACATATATATTCTCTAAGATACTTTCTGTACCATCTTTGGATGAAATTAACTGAATAGATTGAAAAAATTTACTTTGTTATATGCAGAAGTAGCAATTTAGGTTTTTTTATTTGACTTCCTATAGATCTTAATTCATTTTCACTCAGATCAGGGAATTCCATCTCTCTTCTTTGTGTCGGGCCAATAATTCAGGATTAAGAATGTGCAACACCAAAGCAGGAGGTCTCTCTTTTTATTCCACATGCTTTTAAGGAGAAATGTTAACTGATAACTGCAAAAAATTGTGCATTTTGCCTGCAGGATTTTGGACGAAGTCAGTAAAATTGGGGCAAGCTTAGGGCACAAGTTACTCATGATCCTGTGGAAATTTGTGCACACGTGGAATTTTCCTATTGATGCAGTTTTGGAAGCCATTCTTCTTCCCAGCTGCATCCCATCTTAATGAGAAACCACTTCCATTGCAATTTCACAGGTATTTCTGTGCCCAAACAAAGAAGGAAACTTCGAGGTCCAATTTTAAAGATGTTGAACAGACAATACCTGTGCTAGATTTTGGTTGGAGTTTTTACAAATGCTCAGTACTTGTGATTCCCTCACTAATATGGAAAAGGGAGACCATCCTCAAACTCAAGTGTTTATGTCTGGTTCTTTTCCTTTTCACAGCTCAGTGCTGTGCAATTCCCACTGAGAGCTGGGAAAAAACTGGGAGCTTTTTAACACCCTAATTTAAGATATTATAATCATTTTAGCAACAAGTAGTGACTAATAATTAATCCTGCTAAAGGAAAAAAAAAACCAACAGAAGGAAAAGACCTCTGAAGACTCCCAGAATATTTACAAATCAATTTGCCTTAATGTCTATTTTAAATGTAACCATAATGAAATCATACTTGGCGTTAATGATATTGCTTTGGAGTGGTTTGCCTTAAAATGCTGATCATATCCTGAGCTGCCCAGTTCACATTCAGCAGGGACAGGCAGTGATAACCAACCAATTTCAGGGTCAGCCAGGTGTGGGAGCTGGTCACAGAGCTTGGGCTGTGTAACCTGTGCCTGTGTTGTACAGGACCTCATAAATAACAATTTGCTTCTGTTCTGCGTCTTTTAAACTCAGAACACACAGAGGAAAGGAGAGCAGGAAGAGGAATGCCTGCATGTGAAAGAACTCGAACACGGAGCTATCTGCAATCGTGTGTTGCACTTGTTGATGCTGTGCAGAGAAGAATAACTCCAGTGCCCCGCTATTTCCCTTTAAAAGCGCCCATCGCAGGTTTCAAGTGCAGGCTGGAATAAACACAAACAAACGTCGCATTCATTCAGCTGGGGGCTTCTCCCATTCACCCTCCGCATTCTCTCACCCCTCTCAAAACTGAGGAACGCACGTTTCCAAGCGGGGGGATGAGGGGGCGCTGGGATTGAGCTTTTTTTTTCTAAGCAAGCCTTGCTTTTTCACGATTCATTAAACCCTTTCTCCCCCGCGTGTAATTGGACCCCTCTCATTTACATGCATGAGGGATGCATAACTCTGGGAGAGGT
>VZTZ01045089.1:307331-347113 GCA_013400955.1 Drymodes brunneopygia | reverse complement strand
GGGGGGGGGAAATAAAATAGAAAAGAGAGGAGCCGGCCCTTGGGCCAGGGTGAAGGAGACACAGGAAAACTTGGCGAGGGAGAGATGTGCGGAGGTTTTGGGTCTCTGGAAGGAGCCGGGGCTGTGCCAGGGCTCGGGGAAGGGACGGATGCTGGGCGAGCTCCGCGCTGCCTCGCCTGACCCCGGGGCTGGCCCTGCCTCCAAACCCATCTGGGCACTGCCCTCGGCTCCCCACGGAAGGGCTGCTCTGCGTCCGAGGCAGCAAACAGCGTGTCTGCCCGGGAGCCCCCGCACACAGGCACCTGATTCATCCATTCATAAATGAATTATTGCTGCTAGAGCATTCGGGGCGATGGTGCAGGCTCCAGGGCTCACACCCCACCTGCTGAAGGGCAGTTTTGGGATGGTGGAAGGGAAGAAATCCTGTTCCTCCTTTCCTTTGCACTGTAGAAAAGAACTCTTCTAAACTTAATCCAAATGTCTATTTTTTTTCTTGCAAGACAATATCAGAATCTTAGTAAGCTTGTTCATGGTGGGGAAAAGTCTCCAGCCAGAGGGTGAAATACTTGAGCTGGATTTTTATAAATTTCTGCATCCTGCTCTTCGTAGAAACTGCTCCTCTCTTCCTCTGCACAGGCCCTGTGTTGCTCATCTTTGCCCAGCTTTTAAAGTTGCTGTGGCAATGCTGAGCTGTGTTTAAAAAAAGCTCTAACATCGTGTCTGCCACCTGATTTATCAGTAAGGTGGAAATAAACTTGTTAAGATCTAGATACTGAATAGCAAAGCTTATTTTTTAAGCTGTGTTTTTTGCTATATAATGCATGGGACAGACTGTCTGGGTATGTCAGACAGAAAATGAGGGTCTGGTCCTGCGGGAGAAGGACCATTCCCTCTTCAGGAATACCTGCTCTCCTGCCTGCCCTGCCCTCAGGGAAACAAGCAGAAATTATACTTTTCCTGCTAAAAAGGAATACAAGAATCTAACTGGTGCTGTGGGCAAAGTGTAAATATCTTTACATTCCACAGGAATTTGTGGGAAGGGACATGGAGCCTTGGTAGTTCACTTCTAGAGACAGCAGTTGGCTTTACATGTCCTGAGAGATGCTGCTTTATGGTGGTAATAATTTGGTAATTTTTAAACCCTTAACAGAAAACAAGGAATGTGATATGACCCCGTGGCATAGCACTTACAACTCTGTCTTTTGTTAAGACTTTTTAGTTTTTATCTTTCTAAGGATTTTTTTATAAACCAGTTGAGTACTTTTGATGGAAGAAAATATTGAAACACTACCAGGGCTAATATTTATTTGCGTGTTGTCAGTGGGAAAAGTTTTTAAGGAATGAAATAAAAAGAGTACATCAATATATTAATGAGTGTTTCTTCTAAGCTCTTACTTTATATGCTCAAGCCCATCTTTTAGCTTAACTTCTATTTAAAAAGTTGAAAGAAACGAGGAAATCCCTGCAGAGAACAGCCAGCCACACTTCTGAATTTCAATGTGTCCCTCTAGACGAGCGCCTTTTATTTTAAATGGTAAAGTTGTCGCTTTAATCAGGAGAAAATCCTTATATATTAGTTGTACTGGCTTATAATTGTAAGAGCCAAATGATACACAAACTGGATACACATCTTTGCAGGCCCATTAATGGGGAGGACTGAAAGCAAAAGTAAACACTAACCTTGCAAAATAAAAGAAGTTAAAAGATAAGTGTTGAGGACCTTTTCCTTTTTTTTTTTTTTTTTTTTGGGGAGAATAAAACAAGATTTAGTAGCTTTCCACTTAATTTAAATGAAAAGAATCGCTACCTTACATATTGCACTGATAATGTGGGGGAGAGGGAAAACAAAACCGCCTTTGTGGCACTGACACCTCCTTTAGTTGTTGTGAAGAAACTTTTCCCCTCGGTATCTGCTCACCAATTCTAATTAATGCTGCACATTCCTCCACTGAAATCATTTAATGCATAACAAGGGGGTGGAAAAAAAAAAAAGAGAGAGAGAAAGAGAGAGAGGGAAGAGATTCTCAATGCTGATGATTGCCCTGTTCGAATTATGGGAGTGAAAGCCCAGGCCCCCCTAACCTACTGTCTATAAAGCAGAGCTTTGAAAGAGAGCTGCGCCCTACAAAAGCTGTCAATCTGCCCTGCCCCAAAGCCCGGGTTCACATGGATTGCAGTGACAGCCCTCCTCCCCCACACACAATACATCAATCTGTCTCTCCCCCGAGCACCCAGAGCCCATTGTCCGGCCCGCAGGTGCCTCACACAGCACCCATGGCCAGCCCCGGCCCCTGGGAACGGCCCCACAAAGGGCCTGCCAGGGCAGATGGGCTGGGGGCAACGGGGCAGCCCACAGCTACTCGGGGTTTGGCTTTTTGGGGTGTCTCTGCTTCAGATTGGAGTCTTCCACCCCCCCTGGAGAACCTGGTCGCTCAGCAGTGAGGGGGGTTTGGTGTTTGGTTTCTGGCATCTCACAGAAATGGGTGTTGAGGTGGATGGTGGCGTTTCTGAGGGGTCAGGAAATACAGAGGCAGCGACTGCTCCTGCCCAGGGAGCTGGGAAGGAGCTCAAACTCTCATCCCAACAACTCAATGGGCAAACAAACCATGGGCACATGTCAGTTCTGAATTACCTGTGTCTGTCTGGCACAAGGGCAAGTGGGCACCCCACTGTCCAGTCCTGCTGGCCCTGAGAGGAGCTGACTGCCCATTTGGACTTGGGCAGTGAAGGTCAGTCCTGGAACAGCATCCCAGGTGTTCTGCAGACCTCGAATAAGCTGCTCTGTCACTTGGTGTCTCAGCTGGCCTCCATGTGAAACGGAGTGAAGGTTTTTTTCTTCTTTCCTTGTTGATAGGAACTAAATTTTGTAACTATAAATTTTGGTAGACAGGGATGTGTCTGTGTGATTGTACAGGAGGACATTCCTGCCCTAAATCAGTGACAGCAGTAATGTGGATGGTACAGAAGAGTTGCTGATGCACAGGGATAAAGGTGACACTGCTTCTGCTGCTGCTGTCCCCATCTGAGCTGTGAATGAGCCAGGTTCTGCCTCGTCCTGTCCCCCTTTAGATCTGCAGGATTGAGTCAGGTTTGGAGGATCCCGGGGACAGCCATGGAGCCTGGTGTGACAGGGAACTGCACAAGGAGAAGAGGGAGCTCATCCCTCACAGGCTGTTACAAGAGGTGTGTAAATGGCTGTTACTGCTGGGTTTTTTCCAACTCTTTAGAGCACAGGACTTCTAATCTCTTCCAGTGGAAATACACTGTCTTCTCAAGAAGAATTGTAACCCTAAAA
This sequence comes from Drymodes brunneopygia, assembly GCA_013400955.1. NCBI lineage: Eukaryota > Metazoa > Chordata > Aves > Passeriformes > Petroicidae > Drymodes > Drymodes brunneopygia. The sequence continues at coordinate 343,818 of VZTZ01045089.1, read as the reverse complement.
GTTGCTTATTACCTTTGCCTTTACCGAAGTTAAAATTTGCATCAAATAAGCTTCTTTCAATTCCCCTTTACATATATCAAAAACAAACAAGCAAGGAAACAAAAAATAACAGCACAGGCTTGACTTCTTAAAGCTCCTTCCAAGATTATTTTGTTCTGGGGTGTCCCAGGGAGTTTCCCTTTCTCCTCAGCAGTGCCACTGCTCTGTTTCAGAGCTGCACCCTCAGCTGCAGGTTTTGAGGACACCCCAGAGCTCTGTGGTGTGGCTCCTGCAGCCCTGAGCTGAGTGCAGGCTAATTGCTCAAGTATTTCCTTTGCACTTGCTGAGGTTCTGCTTCAGTGGCTGCAAATTAAAGTGACACTGCAATTCAAGCCAGCACAATGAAATGATGCTCCTGCTGCTTTGATGTTGGTCCTTAGATAGATAACTCCTTAAAAATAAGAAAAAAGAGGAACTGCTGACTAATTTGGTACTAAGCATCAGCTAGAGATCAAAAATGTCCACATGCAGAGCCTCCTTCTAGGAGTGCTGATAACATCTGTAGGTGAAGACAGGTAAAAATCATCTGGTTCACCTGCAGCAGTTTAGTGTTGTTCCACTTTGCTGGCTGAACAGCTATATGTCAACTTTCATTTTGTTTAGATGTTTTATAAACACCAGCCAGAGCTGGGGCTGAGGGAAACAGCACAGTCCAAGCCAGCCAGGTGAGTGTATGGACAAAACTGTTTGCTTTGAGCTTATTTAAGGAAAATATCCCAGATGTAGGATGCTCTGCTCTGCTGCAGTGAAGCAAGGAGCTGAGTGTCTGAACAGAAGTGGTTTCATGGCTGTTGACATTTCCTCAGCCTGGACTGACAGAGCAGCTTCAGGCAGATTTTGAACCTCCTGCCAAAATACATGGCAAAACTAAATTCACACTGGTGTTGATTGTTTCAATAATTCCTTATCATATGAGAACAAATGAGGCCATTGCCTGACACTTCTGGTTTTCTTAATTCTCCTTCAAGACCAGTTGAGTGGTCTCAAGTGTATTCTTCAGTGTATCAGAACATAGAAAAGTTCAGTTGATCCAAGTTGAGTTTTATTCACAAGAGGTTCCTACTGATGTCAATAGGAACACTGCTCCAGCTTCAAGTGTAGGACTGAGCCTTGTGTTGGAGGCTTACAGCAATTCTCATCCTCACTTCTGTGAATGGTGCTGTCAAGTAGCAGCTCCTGTTTCCTTTTCAGGACTGGGTTGGCTCCAAAACCCCTCAAAGATTCAGTGTTTATTACAGTTCACTAAAGACAGGTGTGTTCAGCCTGTGCTGGGACAGGGCAACAATGCAAAATAACAATTAGCTGAGCAGCATCGTATTTTGCCTTTCTTCTGGACCTCAGCTTTTCAATTCTTGTGGCCACAAGTGACATGGAAATGTTTCCTTGAAGGCACCAGTTCACTAAAGGTTTTCAAGACAGACACTCTTGCCTTGAGCAGGCAAAAAAGCCCCCTGATCTTCCAATGACCACATTGTTGTGATTATCTGCACAGAAAGTCAGGGTCTGGCAGTCCTGGCTAAACAGTGCTTTGATTAAAGCTTTGTTCTCCTGAACTTAAACAACTGAGAAGAAGTTTAAATGTACAGGTACAGGAATAAAGTCGTGTAAATATGGTATCTCTCTTTAGAGGTAGCTGCTATCACTCAACAATAAATAAAACCCACAAGGCTGGATCTTCAAAAGACCTCTCTTCTTTCTTAAATAAGCAACCTCCTGCACACACGCAAGTTAAAAATAAAGGCCCAGCCTGGGCACTAAGATGAGCTCAGTAAGATCTGATGTACGATTTGCAGTGAGGAAAGTGGAGCTGAGCTATGGAAGTGATTCATTACCCCTGCATTCAGCTCCAGCACGGTGTTGCAGACAGTTATTCTGGGCCTTAATTGCTTCTGTTAACACCATATTCTAGAGCTCATTAGTGATAAACAATGTGTATTAATATCATTCAGACAAGAACTAAAGATTAAGGTGGAAATCCATTTGCTGCGATGGCCATTAGTCAATTCAGGGCTGTTGAAAGATGCTTGAGAATCTAATATGAATTGGGAGAGTCAATATTTCATCAGGCAGATCCTCTCATCCTCCTGTGAAAAGTTCTTTGTCTAAAAAAAAGTTACTTAATGAAAAGTGTGTGCTTGAAAAGGACACACACAAAGTACTGCCCTGCTGGTCTCTCCAGCAGTTTTAGTCCTAAAGGGTGGATAAATCCTAAAGGGTGCCTGTTTTGGGTTTGATGGAAGCATGTGTCCTTTGGGAGAACCATAATGATTCTCCCAGTGTAAGTCTGGCCCAGCCTTGCCAAATTAATTATTTTCAAATGTAGCGACTTCTCAGCTTCAGTTCCATTTTCTGGCCCAGGCAGGTCACTTGTTTTTTGTAAGTGGATTCATGCTGGGATTTCTCCAGGTGTGACTGACTGAGGGCACAATTTATTGCTTAGTTTGTTCTTAATTAATGTTGGGGAGACCCCACAAATTGCTCAGCACCAGGGGGATGAACATGAACAGCACCAGTGGCGCAAATCATCTCTTCACACTCAGAAGTGTTGCCTGCTCCCTTCTCACACATCATTTCTTCTCCCCTTCTTCCTGAGTGCCAGAAAAAGTGCATTTCTCTTCCTAACTTTGCTTTGAGTGTCTTCTTCTTTAAGATGTAGAAGGCCCGCAGTGCTGGAGCTTGTGTGATCTGAGGAACAAATGTGGTATGGGTGATGGAAAGGCAAAGCAGCAGCTTCAGTCCTGTACTGGGGCTCCTGTTCCAGGGCCAGCTGTAGAATTTTGTAGTAAGATCTGGAATATCTTGAGAGAGTTCAAAGAAAACCAAAATCTTTAAGATTAAATTTAAGAAACTGCCTTTCTTTTTAGTTTATTTTAAAAAAAATAGTAGGGAGGTATGACTGTTGAGTTATGTACAAATCAGGCCTGGAAAGGAGTTTATAAACACATCTAGCCCAGTTACAAGCAGGAATTTCCTACCTCCAGTGAAAGTGTGATTTCCTAATAAAAAGAGGATTGTACACTGAAAGGTCTTGCTTGGGTGAGCTCATCAAGCATCCTTGTTTGGAATATGTCTCCAAGATAAAATCTGTTGAACTTCTGAGGAAAACGTTGTAACCTGTTTATGCAAGAGGCCAGACTAAAAGATCCTAATGCTGCCTGTCTTAGCCCTCAGAACCCAAACTTCTGTGAAAGTTGGGAAAGTGCTAAAAAAATCAGCTGGATGTATTTGAATGAAAAGACCTGTGATTTCTCTGGATAAGTTTTATATGTAAATTGCTTGTCCCTCACCAAAGGAACACAAATTTCTCTCACTTTTCTTTTTCTTTGTTTGTGATGTGGTTCAGCTGAAGGAATTACTCTACTCCTAAAAAATGATTACTCCACACCTAAAAAAGTCCTGAGGTTTCTGCTATCAGAGATCACCTTTTCCCCGTGCTGAATGTCTGCAGAGGTGTTTGGGGTGATAATTGCTAATGTCAGCACAATGATCTCATGTTTAGCCTCGGTTTTTATTTATTCTCCAGTGCAATCATTATTTTCTCTTTTCAGCAGCATTAAGAGGGCATTTCAGTTTACAGGAGGCTGCACAGCTGAGTGAGTGGCTGCCTTTGCCAAACCTCCGGGCTTTTCAGAGCACAAATGCCTCGAGTTACCCTTCTCACTTGGCTCAGCGAGAGGCTCTAGGTGTCCAATGCCCACGGCTAATCCTGCCTTTATTCCTCTCAGCTGCGAGCTGGATGGGCTTTGTCGCTCCCGCGGGAACAACTCAACATTGCGGGGCTTTTCCCTTCTTCCCTGCGGAGGGGGAGGCACTTCTGCCCAGAGCCGGCTCCTGGGGACACCCACGAGCGGCTCCCTGGGTCCTGCGGACAGGGACTGCCACCTGCTGCGGGTGTCACAGTGAGCACGATGCTCTGGGAGCGGGTACCGCACCGAGCTGGGGCTTTTGGGAGCAGCTTCCACACCGAGCTGGATGTCTTAGGAGCAGCTTCCACACCGAGCTGGATGTCTTAGGAGCAGCTTCCACACCGAGCTGGATGTCTTAGGAGCAGGTTCCACACCGAGCTGGATGTCTTAGGAGCAGGTTCCACACTGAGCAGGATGCTTTAGGAGCAGGTTCCACACTGAGCAGGATGCTTTAGGAGCAGGTTCCACACCGAGCTGGATGTCTTAGGAGCAGGTTCCGCACCGAGCTGGGGGTTTTAGGAGCAGGTTCCACACTGAGCAGGATGCTTTAGGAGCAGATTCCACACAGAGCTGGGGGTTTTAGGAGCAGGTTCCACACCGAGCTGGGTGCTTTACGATCAGGCAGTAATACTGTAATCTCCTGTAATATTTTAATTCACCCCCATGTCCAGATTTTTTCACACCAGAGTTCAGGTAATGCCTTCCTCAGCTGCCACTGGTGTTCAGGGTGCTACAGGAGGCGAAGCACTCATGAGATTGCTACAGTTTGTCTAGGGAAAGGAATTTATTGCACGTGACTCCTCTTCTGTTTTGATTTTTCAAACTTAACAAAAGTTTTATTTTCTATTTTTTCTATTTTTCTGGCTTTTAGCTTTTGAGAAGTAGCACACCTTCAGATGCCTAGAATACTGTCAAAATTCAAAACTGTGTTCCAGTTACATAATTCTAAAATGTGTACCAAATTATTATTTTGCAAACTTAGCCTTTAGTGGACCATGTCAGCAGCTTATCACCACTATTTATCAGAAGAAAACCTTAATTTATACCAATTGAGGGCATAAATATTCTTTTTTAAATGGTGAAAAAAAAAATTAAAAATGATCTGTCTGTGAGTCAGGACCCTCCCTCTTGCAGATCAATTTAATCACTCTCTGTCAGAGCCCTGAGGGCACTAGTGGGTCCTATCCTTGTCCCCTGGGTTATCCCATCCCTTTGCTGCAACCTGAAAATGAGCTAAAACACCCTCATTTATAGCTGCTGTGTGCTACCAAACCTTAGTACAGACCAGGCTGATGTGATGCAGTTTTGATATAAATGCTGACACCTCTTTGTTCTTTTCCACAGCTCAGAGAACTGGGAAGAAGAAGAGATTTAAAAAATAAAACAAAACAAATCAGAAAGGATGCACAGGATGGAGAATATTTGGCTCCACACCTTTAATCACTGTGCAAATGTGAGTGTACCACCATGGGAGGGAGTGTTTGCATTGGTGTATCTGCTTTATTTTATCCATTATTTCCACCCAAGAAATAGAGGCAGCTGTGACCCTCCCTTATTTCTAGAGCTGAGACAATGCTCTGGCAAGGCAGCAAGACCCCCGTCTCAGCCAGGATCCAGCTGCAAAAGAGCAGGGAAAACAAACTGCTCTGGAATTTCCTACATTGTGAAAGCTTGTAGGGTTTGAGTTTGGGTCTGGTAGTAGCTGAATTAGCTCCTGCATCTTTTGGGAAGGAATCTTCAGCCTTAAAGCACCTTGTCCTAAAAAAGAGATTTTGGGCTGTATGGATTGTTTTTCCATGTCCTGACAGCTGGAAGCCTGGCTGGTTCCTCTGAGCCCTGCTGTGGAACTTGTCTCTTGTGAGGACATCACCAGGAGCTGCTTTAGTGCTTCGGGAATCTCTTACAGAGAACGAGCTGACTGAGGGGGGAAACCCTTTCCCTGCAGGCTGTGAGCACAGCTCCTGGGTGTTTTAAGCAGTTTCTGTGTGGTGAGAAGATTACTCAGAGACTTTTATGACAATTCTAGTTCCAAATCTGCTCATTTGGGGCCCTGCTGCCGAAGGGAAGAGTGTGCAGAGATGGTGGAGGAGAACAGCTTAAAGAGGCTGACCTGGGATGGGTTGGTTCAGGGAGAAATTCCGCTTGGAAGGGATGTCTGGATGTCACCTCTCCCACAGCCTGCACAAAGCAGGCCCAGTCCTGGCAGGTGGCTCTGTGCTGCTGAGTTTACAGCTGCCTCCTGTTTTGAAATGCTGGAATTCTTTCCCAGGTGGGCCCTGTGCTGTGTGGGGATGACAGGGGTCCTGTGTGACCTTTGGGCTGTGTGATGGTGTGGTGGGGACCTCCTGCACGGAGAGATGGAGCTGTGACCTCGCTGCGGGGCAGCCACGGAGGAGCAGCCAGGAACAGCCCCCTCAGCCGAGTGCCGGTGGGGATTCCTGCTGGGGTCTGTGTCAGCCCACGGGAGAGGCAGCACTCCCAGAGGCAGTGCCTGGTGCCTTCCCTGCTTGCGGCAGAGATTTTCAGCAGCTGTGCAGTGATCCTTGGTTCTCCTGCCATCGTGTGGCTGCCGGGGGGACGCTGGGCTGTGTCCTCCGTGTGTCCCCTCAGCGGTCACAGCTCAATGGACTCAGGGCCTGCTGACGAGGATTCACTGCGAGCTTCCTGCCTGGCCTCACTCCGCCACCAGGTAAAGGGATTTACAGCGCCCAGGCAGCTCCCAGCCCTCACCAGCACAGAGGAATAATGGAAAGGACCCTCACTCTGGGGTGGGGGTGTTTGGGATCCCTGTCCCCACAGAGTCTGGGCTGCAGGGCACAGACAGGCTCTAGGTGTTGTTTTCAGCCACCCCAATCTGTGTCCAGCTCTGGGGCCCTCAGCAGAAGGGGGACATGGAGCTGTTGGTGCAAACCCCAAGGAGGCCATGAAGGTGGGAATGGAGGGAGCACCTCTCCTCTGGGGAAAGTCTGAGGGAGCTGGGCTGTTCAGCCCGGAGGAGAGAAGGCTCCAGGTGGCCTCATTGCAGCTTTCTGGTGCCTAAAGGGGCTCCAAGAGAGCTGGAGAGGGACTTTTGACAAGAGGCTGGAGTGACAGGACATGGGGGAATGGCCTTAAATGGAATGAGGCAAGTTTAGATTGGATATTGGGAAGAAATTCCTCCCNGGGGAAAGTCTGAGGGAGCTGGGCTGTTCAGCCCGGAGGAGAGAAGGCTCCAGGTGGCCTCAGTGCAGCTTTCTGGTGCCTAAAGGGGCTCCAAGAGAGCTGGAGAGGGACTTTTGACAAGAGCCTGGAGTGACAGGATAAGGGGGAATGGCCTTAAATGGAATGAGGCAAGTTTAGATTGGATATTGGGAAGAAATTCCTCCCTGTGAGGGTGGGGAGGCCCTGGCACAGGGTGCCCAGAGAAGCTGTGGCTGCCCCTGGATCCCTGGCAGTGCCCAAGGCCAGGCTGGACAGGGCTTGGAGCACCCTGGGACAGTGGAAAGTGTCCCTGCCCATGGCAGAGAGTGGGACTTGATAATTTTTGAGGTCTGTTCCAACCCAAACCATTCTGGGATTCAGCTGTGCCCTGCCTGGCAAAGCTGAGACCCCACTGGTGTTACTGAGCATTTATGAGAGGCCAAGGAAAGTGACTGGGAGATGCAGAGCAAAAAGGGAAAGCTGTTCCCAATCTTCTGATTCTTTCCAGCAGTATTAGGGTGGGAATGACTGGAGTGGGAACAGGGAACATGTGTGAAAGCACAGGGAACAAACCCTTGGGAGTGATGGTGTGTAAATGCATGAAATCTGTCTAAGAATGCACCCAAGTAGGTTAAATCATGTTATCTAGAGATGCTGTAAATAAATACAAGTTCTGCAAACTCCCTCAGTCCTACAAAGGAACAGAAAGCAGAGAGCCTTAGATTTTCAATATTTATTTACATTAAAACAGTGCTACCCATATTAATTTATGACTGATTTATGGTCTGGCAAATAAAATGTATGACTGTAAGGAACTGAAGTTACACTTTTGTTCCTTTTGTGAAAAGAAGGTGTGAGCAAGGTGGTACAAGAAGACCATTTGTAAAGAGGGAGGGAGGAAGGAAAGAAAAGGCAGGAGGACATTTCCTTTCCCAGCTGTGCTGCACTGAAAGGAGGAGATGGGAGATGACTGTGACAGCCACTGCTGCCTCAGCACTGGCACAGCAGCAGTGGGATCTTCCCAACAAGGACTTGAGTGAAGAACAGCACTTCTTTCCCTTCTCCACCCTGTCTGGGGGGGTCTTGTGCTTCTCACCAAGGCTTAAAGTTCTTTCTCTCCATTGTATTGACACAGCACCGCCAGCATTGGCCCCTTGTGAGGAACTCAGAGCAGAACTGCAGTCAGGACACACCCCTTGAGCCAGATCTCCCAAAGACAGGTCCCTTGCTTGCCACAGGCATTTACTGCTCACAACACCAGACCCAGTTTCCTCCAGGACAGCACGGTTTGAGTAACATGGCAAGCCTTTAAACAGATGGCATCCACCATTCCCTAAGGCCAGAGCCTGACTTGGTGCAGTGTTTTGCTCTTTGTAATGTGTATTTACACTCAGGGTACAGGACAGTCCCACAGAAAGCTCTGAAGTACCTTCTTGGCAGAACTCAGGAGAGCTCAGCACTAAACAGCTGTGAGCTGGTTGCCACCAACAGCTTCCCTCACCATGCCCAGAACTGAGGTGCAGCCTAAGAAAGACAAGCATTTATACCTCGTGGCTCAAGGGCAGCTGAAGAAATTTTTTGTATCTTAGAAGGTGTCCAGGAATTGCCTCTTCACACTTTTCCCTACCTTGACACTTTCCTTTAGAAAAGGGAGACAGTGAAAAACCTCAGGGCCACCTCCTTTCCTTCAGCAGTGATGCAGCACATCCAGCAGGACAGGACAGCTGGGACTCAGTGGGGTGCAGCTCTGAGCCCAGGTTATACCCCAGAACCACCAGGGAGAACAGGACACAGGGAGTTCATGGCATTGTCCCCTACACTTTCAGGAATGGGCCTGTTTAACAGGTTCCTGCTTTTAATTTTTTCTGACAGTGCCATGCAGGGCATGGAGCAGCACATCTCAACAGCTGCTCAGTGATTCACACCTGGCTGTGGCTTCTTGGGGTGTCCTGTGCAGGACCAGGAGTTGGACCCAGTGATCCTGATGGGTCCCCTCCAACTCAGCACATTCCATGGTTCTGGATATCCCCTCACACCTTGAGGCTTTCACCTTATGCCCAACCCTCTGCCACCCTCAGTGCAGACCCAGAGATGCCCTGAGAGCACAACAGTCCCTACAGATCTGTCTGGGAAAGCTCATTCCCCTGCCTGGCAGCCACAACTGCAAGGTGTAAAGGAGATTCATGTCCTCCACACACCTGTCATCTCACCTCTAGGACATTTCTGGATAGGTCCATTTTCCTGACAGCTTCTCCCTCCTCAGAAAGGGAGATACAATGCTCCAAACCACACTCCAAACCATGAGTTTTAAAGCCAAATAATTTAACTGTTTACACATCCAAGCACTAAAAGCTGCTTCATAACTTCTCCACTTCAGAAGGTGAAGGACAGAGAGGTTGCAGACCATGGCTTAGCTCAAAAGCAGCTGAACATTTCACCCCAAGGGCACTGCAGCCCCAGAGCCTCTGCCCAGCATTATACAGCCATCAGTCCACACATCCTGGAGCTCTTGGCAGATCACTTGCTCCACTGTGCTGCAGACAAAAGGCTCAGAGCACTCAGCAAATGAAGATCTCAGGGAACACTTCATTTAAAAGCTAAATATAGGATCAGAAGGATCCTTGACAGTGTTCCTCCAATAAAAAAATTATTTGCAAGAAGATTCCTACCTTTCAAATGAGAATTTGATACCTGATGAGAGCTATTTTTCAAGCACCTTGTTTTCCATTCCTAGAGTTGTCATTGTACCTGCTGTAAAATCCCAGATGTTGTATTGACTTGAAATAAACAGAAAGCCTTTAAATGTCCATGCTGAAGTTCAGGCCCCTGAGGCAAAAAGAACAGTTCTGCTGCCCACCATCAGCATCCTTGTGGAGCCAACAGTAATTCAGTTATTCCAAGTGAGACATGATAATCCCCTCCTGTGGCTTGCTGAGGGACACAGAGCAGAGCTGAGGGTTCACTCTGAGTTTCTCAGCAAAGGACCCACAACACCCAAAAAGCATTTTGTGATTCAGCTGCTCAGAGTAGGACAGGGCAGTGCCACAGGCTTGGCTAAAGCAAGTAGGACTCTTCCACTGCTCTCTGAAAACTGAGCCCACTCCCACTGGGGAGGGCAGAAGGTGATGCTGTTTTGGTTTTCACNGCCCCTGGAGGCCTTCAATAAAGATCTGTTTTTGTATTAGCTCCTGTATTAATGTTATCTTGAAAGCGTGTGTTGTTGAAATAACAGGGTTGAAAAAGGTATCAAAGGTACAACCATCAGGGCCATCATTGCAGATGACTTTTATATCCTGTCAGCCTCAATGTCAGCTTTTCTTCCTGCTGCATGGCCCTGTTGATGCCTTTTTGGGCTACCTAAAACAGCCCAGACAACAGAGGCCAGACAAAATTAAGGGAATAAAAACCAGTTATATTTATTGAAGGGCTTTCAGGTACATTTAGGGCAGACAAAGCCCTCACCCAAAAATGAACAACAGGTTACAGATTTTCACACTTTTATAAGTTTGGTCAATTTGCATATTGGGGGTTAATCTTCCAATTACAGCTCCAGGTGATGAAGTAATTTACCCCAAGTTTGCTCCCCCCAACTCACTTTTGTTTCCATCTCTCAGGCCTGGGACAGTGAGGTGTCCTTGATTGCCAGGCCTGGAGAGGAATTGTTGTGTCTGACCCAAATGGGAAAGCAGCAGCTGCCACTGGATATGCAGTTTAGAGTTACACACTAAAGAATTGCAGGATTACAAATAGATGGAAAATATAAGAGTTAAATCNACAGAGCAGAGCTGAGGGTTCACTCTGAGTTTCTCAGCAAAGGACCCACAACACCCAAAAAGCATTTTGTGATTCAGCTGCTCAGAGTAGGACAGGGCAGTGCCACAGGCTTGGCTAAAGCAAGTAGGACTCTTCCACTGCTCTCTGAAAACTGAGCCCACTCCCACTGGGGAGGGCAGAAGGTGATGCTGTTTTGGTTTTCACCTTTTTTTCTTTCATATATTCTCTGCATTCTTTACACATGTGTTCGTAGCCTATTTTATCAGTGGCTCATTTTCCCAGTAGTTTTCCATGCCCTTTCCCTAGGCAGAAAGACAAAACATATTCCAAGGGTTTTATCCTATCTTGGTTCTCCCTGGCTCCCAAGGTTGAAAATAGCTCATTGAGGCACATTTTCATAAACAAAGTACATCCAGTNCCCAAGTTTGCTCCCCCCAACTCACTTTTGTTTCCATCTCTCAGGCCTGGGACAGTGAGGTGTCCTTGATTGCCAGGCCTGGAGAGGAATTGTTGTGTCTGACCCAAATGGGAAAGCAGCAGCTGCCACTGGATATGGAGTTTAGAGTTACACACTAAAGAAGTGCAGGATTACAAATAGATGGAAAATATAAGAGTTAAATCCTGAGGCATCACTGATCCTCAGTGACTCTGATGGGCAGTGATGCCCAGTGACTCTAATGGGAAGCCAAGCAGACACACACCCATGAAATTCCCTCACCTCCCACCCCAGCTGACCTCAGTAACAGCTTTGCTTCTGAATACCTGCCTCTGTTATAGCCAAGAGAATCCCTTGCCCTGTAACAGCACATCTGATGCCTTGTGTTGCTGCATGAGACTTTGTGACATGGATTTTGAAAGCAGCCCAGGGTTATCAGCTGTGAAACAGCTAAAATGACAGTGAAGCTCTATCCAAGCATTGCTCCCAGCTCTGAGACTGACAGCTCGTCAATGGGGAAGAGACACAGATCAAACAGCACATCCTTAGAGAGGATGATAAAAATAGGAGAGCAAACCTGCTCTTTCCAAGATGCACGGCTGCCCCAGGGCGTGTTCAGCAGCGCTGTCCCCAGAGCCACATAACAGATGGGTGTCTGCTCCAAAGCCAAACACAGAGGGGTGTGTGCCTCTCCCCTGCCTCCTGAGCAGTTACTCAGCAGTGGTTTCTATCAGAAAATAGCCTGGACCAAGGAAAACCCTACCAGAGACTCTCCAGCTCCTCCTGGGGCCTGGTGGGGACCAGTGCTCCACAAGAAAATGTTCCTGAGCCTCAACAGCACTGGTCAGGCACCCAGGCAGGGGAGCTGAGAGCAACAAAAAGCAGGAGGATGTTCCTCAGGGCACTGCAATTCCTGACAATTCCCTTCCTTCCAGAGGATGTAGATTCAAGTGGAATGGAGAACCAAAGCTCAGTTTTGCTCTGGACTTACTCAGTTCAGTGCCAAAAGTACAAGCCAGGTGTGTCTGAAAACGTCAACAAACCATTCCCATGTGCCCTTTGCTGCTGATCCTAAGATTTTCCTCATCTCCTCTTTTCCTTGCTGCTCCTCCCCAAACCTGGCTTTAGGAACCCCTCATTCTACTGCCCACAGTAGAATGAGGCTGAGCAACACCTGCAGTGTCACAAAACCAGGGTTCCCACCTGCCCTACAGGACATGTCTGCTTAAACCACACTACAGCTGTGATGCACAGACCCACACTGGATAAGCGACAACAATTAAAGGACATAAAACTTCATGTGGTTTTTCAGCTGAAAAAGAACTCTGGGAATTTGGAAGGCTGGTTTTTCTCTTTTTTACTTTTTTGGTTTTTTTAAAAAAAGCTGCCTAGTATGTCGGGGGAAAAAAAAAGTAGAAAAGAAAAAGAGAATCAGCTTTTGCATGTGATTCATGTCTAAAAACACCCACGCAGCTCATTGCACTGACCTCAAAAGACAGAAATGCTGCAGCAAGACACTTCCAGAGAGAGAATCCATGGGCACTAAACCACGGTGAACAAAGAGCTCATGAATTAGCAGCTCCTCCGAGCTAATCTGCCAGGCAAATATTAATACAATCACTGTTGATCCCCAAGTCTCATTGTTCCCAAGTTATACTGAATTTTTTTGAAGGATGGGAACTTGTCATTGCTTTCAGCAGATCTGAGCTGGGAGAGAAAAAATAAAAGAGAAAAACCTAATAAACCAAGGAAACACTTCTTTTCCTACTGTGTAAGCAAAGAGCAACTGGGTATGGCCAGAATGGCAGAAATGCTTCTGAGTTTCATCAGGGTATTCAGGAACACTGTTCTCCAGCTCTCAAAATGTGGCATTGCCAGCACTGCCTGCTGTGCTGTCCCAGCCTGTCACACATCAATCTGCTCTGGATTCACTGGGAAGGGAAGGTCTGAAGGGGCTGTCACTGCCCTGTGCTCATGCTCTGGCTGCCAGCACAGTGAAACCTCCTTTCTGAGGGATTTCACAGCTCAGCCCAGGGCAGGCAGGTTGCTGATGCTCTGGAAGTGAAGAGGATCTTTATCAAGGCATGACCTGAGGCCAGGCACTGGCTCATCCCTGCAACCATCACTGAGTCCAAGCAAAGTAAAATCCATCCTTTCCTCATCCCAAGTAAAACAGTAAAGGAGGAACTCACTGCTTGGGTATCCCCAGAGGAATCTCCATGAATAATTACAAACTAATCTTCTGTGATTTAGAGAGATCTCAGATCCCAGACCTCGGTTTCCAATTTCTTTTCCTACTCCTTCATGTGTTCTCCAGCCAGTTTCTGACTTCTCCATGAATTTTTGGACTCCTGGCAAAGCAAACCTTTCCATGGAGATGGAATCACTGGGAGGTTTGCACAGAGACCCTCATTTGCTCAGTGCACATCCAAGTTTGGGATTGTAGCCCTCAGTGCTCACTCCAGCCAATTCTTCCTCAGAAACAAGGAGCAGGCTGCAGCTCAGAGACAATGAAAAAGCTGGAACACCTTTTCCAGCTATGAAATCCACAGCAAGAACATCCAAACATCAGCCACAGATTCAGCCCTTTGAAGATGGGGAAGCCTCTACAGCCTCGGGCTACCAGAGTCACAAGATATTCATAACTAAAAAGAGAAATCCCTCCTATGACAGCCTGAGCACTGAGCCTCCCAGCCCAGACCCCTCTGAAAAAATCCCTTCTTGGAGTTATTTTGGGATGAGATGACCTGGATATCAAAACAACCAGCCCTTACAATTCATTAAAGCCTTACCTGCATCCAGGCCAGTTTTTCACATTGTTAAACATTGTTCTGGGAAATTCATAAGCTGAAGAGGATTGTGCTTCAAAAATGATGTATGCCTGAGGGCAGAACATCTTGTGAAAATACAGAACAATATCAACATGCGAACCTGACATTTTATCCTACAAGATGAATAAAAAACAGTTACTAGTGTTCTAACATACAGTTTAGGAATTTTATAAGAATTTGTCTTTTATTTTCCAAATAGAGATAATTTTTACTGTTAAAAAAAGCTTGCATAGAATGAAAAAAAGTAAGAGGGCATAACATTCTGAGAAATCATGAGTCACACACCTGGCTACCAGTTCCTGTGTCACTTCTAACAGAAGCTGAAGGCAAAGGGAAGGAAGACAAAGAGCAAGACAAAACTCAGAGATAATGATTATCTCTAACACCTCAAACCCTTTCAGCTCCTGGGACTCTGAGAAGGTGCAGTTCCTGTGTTTTCAGCAGCCCGACAGGGATGTCATTCACAGACTGACCATTTGCCCCTGGATCCCATATAAACCTTTGCTACCCACAGTGTCCCTTTGCAGGAAGATCTCTCAGGCTGGCTGAACAACCACAGCCTTTTCCTTGCCTCCAAACTGCTCCTATCAGTTTTGTTGGGTGGCTCCAGATGCCTGCAGTGGGAAGGGGGTCAGCAGTGAGTGCCCAGTCACTGCCTGCACTCTGCTGATGTTGTGTGTACACGCTGTGGGCAGAGAGATGGGATTTTGGAGATGCTGAAGGGTGCAGCAGAACACACACTGGAATTGAGTACAATAATATAAACCCTTCTGAGAGACTGATAGGTTCCCTCCCAAGTTGTCACAAGGCGAAAAAAAATTTCAAAGGCTTCATTGTCAACCTTTCTGCATGAATAAACAATTCAAAAATAGCAGAATTGCCTTTGATACAAAAAACCCGGCTTCTGCTAAGCGGTGCTGTTGAACAAGCAGCTTCTGTGGCACTTCTCCTCTATTGTTTCTTCCCAGAGACAAGCTCAGTGCTGTCCCCATTCCAGGTGACGCCTGTTAGCGGTGAGAAGGTGTGACAGGCACTTCAGAAGTTTCCTTTTTCACCTGTTTCAGGGGAGGGGGAGCTCTGAAGCTCGCAGCCGTGAAGTGATTCCTTGCCATTTCCCTCTCTTTGTGCTTCGCTGCAGGTTTCCACCTCTGGTCTGCAGCACCCCAGGGAAAATACATACTACTTGTAAGCTGTCAAGGCAAGGTAGCTCACTGAAGGAAGTCATAATCAGGAGGCTAAAATTAGCTGTGGAGCAGGCTGCATCTTCACTGGGAAACACTTGGATGCTGCATAGTGATCAAGGTGGAAAACAGGGAGAGCAGCCCTGGGTGCAGTGGGTAGCAGAGAAATGACAGAAGCAGCATTTCCCTTCTCCCTCCTCTGCCCTGAAATATTACTCCTTTCTTAGTTTCTGTACACTCCTGGTGTCTATCCATTTTAATCAGAACAGTGCAGAGGCTTCCCTCTCTCTGATGCTTTGCACTGTTTGTTTTTGTTTGGATTTTTTTTTTCTTCTCCTCTCCTCATTTGCCCCTTTTCCTTCTCTCCAAAGAGCTTTCTTACAAGGAAAATGGCAGCCACCTGCTCCTATTGTGAAGCTGCTGCAAATGGGAGCAGCCACTTTACTGAACACAACTGCCTTTGGGCAGGAGCAGGCCCAGCTGGGACTAAGATCTACAAGTGGACAATTAGCAGCCAAGTCGTGGACTGAAGCTGGTTATTTTTATTGCTGCCCCGAGGAGATAGGTCAGGCAAGGCAAAACATTAGGATAACCAGCAAACTGTAAGCTTCTGAAGCTCCTGCAAGCCCTGAAATGCCTCATTTCTGCTCAGCACCGGGCAGCAGGGAGATGTTTTTCTCATCATCATGTTGTAGTGTGCAAGCTGTTGAAAGAGGAGCTCGATGATCGTTTTTCATGTCTCATTTTTAAGAGCCAATTCTGCATTTTTTTTTTCTTTGCTCGTCACACCATGAGCTGTCGGTGCTGGCTGCCAGCACCACTGGTCACTGGTGGTGCCAGAATGGGCACGAGGTGAGACCCTCTGTGCCAAAGCCACATCTCCAGAGCCAGCCCAGGGACACAGGACAGCCTCCAAAGTGACCCATTTGTCCCATCCTGCTGCCAAATGAACCAAAAAAAGAGGTGGCCACAGTTTTGTCATGATCCTTTGTGCATCACTGCCATCAACCAGCGCTGCCCTGCGAGGACAGAGTGTGGATCAGATGTGGAGATTAGGAAAAAATTCTTCATGGAAAGGGTTGCAAAGCACTGGCACAGGCTGCCCAGGGAAATGGTGAAGTCACCATCCCTGGAAATGTTCAAAAACCGTGTGGATGTGGCATTTGAGGACATGGTGATGCTGGGTTGATGACTGGACTTGTTGATCTCAGAAGTCTTCTCCAGCCTTAGTGATTCCAGGATGGAGAAGTTGCCTTAAGCTCTGGTGGGTTTGCCAGCACAAAACTGCAAAGCCTGCCAGGAATGACCTCCCTCATCACAGACATTTGGCTGGACTTTGCTTCTTTCCAGTTTTCAGGTGTGTTTTATTGCAGGAAAAGCAGAGACAGAACTGAAACCTGCTTGTCTGAATCCTTCACGTGCTGTTACGACTGCTTTTCGAGCCACAGTGACACCCCATGTAGTGCCAACCTGGCAGCTGAATTCCCAGAATAGCTGCACAGGACTTTTTTTAAATCTGTTGTGATGTCAGAAAACTTCCTTTTTTAGCTTTTGCCTCATCTATCAGCTATAACTCGCTCATGGTTGCTGAGCCATAAATAGAGGCGAGCAGTTAATGTAGGCTAAGGTTCACAAAATCATTTCAAGGAGTTAAAGATCATTAGGAGAAAGCCAGAATCTCCCACAGGGTATTTATCGCCTTAACCTTATGGCAAGATGAGAGGCATGAAAATGGGATGAAAATGTGCAATATTTTATTGTAATGCAGGAAAGCTTTTTCAACATATTTTGTGTTTATCATCACGAAAGACTTAAGGCACCAAGCAGATAAAAGGCTTTGTTTGACCTAAAAAAGTCAAAGGTTGAGAACGGGGTGGGGACAGAGGGACTTGTGCTCAACTTCCATAGCTTGATTCATCTCTCCCTGCAGTGACTGAAGGAATTATCTTCTGCAAGTGGACTCTAAATGCAGCTTTGGGTGAAAATTTTATGTGGAGACATCTGGACACACATCAGAAGTGAAACAAGGAATGAGCCTGCCCACGTGTGGGTGCCTGCAGCTCCACCGGTGCAGCTCCCCAGCAGCTGGGACCCCCAGCACAAGCTGAAAACTGGTGGGGACCCAGCAGGGAGAATCCAGACCTCTCCTCCCTCTCTCCTAAACCCCTCTGGGACTGTCTGAAGTTGTTCCAATTGGCAGGGCAATGACCATTATTCATCCCCGGCAGACCAAGCCCCACCTCAGCTCTAGCACCTCTTCAGTCAAAGCATTAAGCATCTCTGCCACAGCCAAAGAATCAGAAACATCACAGAGTCCAAACAGCAACATGAATGGAGCTAAAAATCCACTAGAGATGGACATTGAAAGCAGAAGCATTTGCTGTCCTTTGTTCTTGGTTGTTTACCACAAAGCAGGAATGTGCAATGACACAACTCACATTCATCCACTCCTTCAGGAGTACATGAGCACACCCAGGGATCACCCACTGCTCTGGCAGTTGATAAAACTCTGCTTTGCAGTGTCAAATCTTGGGGAAGAGAAAGACCAAAACCTTAGGGGAGGAGTGAAACATGACAAAAACTTCTCCCCTCCAAACCAACAGCGAAGCACCTTATTTTTCATATCTCCATTCACTTCCTTCCATTTCCCCAGTTCAGAGAGGGCAGCTGTGCTCAAATACTCAGAAAGAAACCATTAAATGGTGGATTTTGGGAAGCAGGGAGACTGCTTCTTTAGAGAGCACAGCCTGCCTTAGAAATCTCCAATGATGCAGGCCAGAAAGCTTCCTCCATTTCCTTCACTGAATTCCTCTCCTTGAACAGATGTGCCAGGACACTGCCACCCCCCTGCTCCACTCCAGCCTCAGCCACACTTCATTCATCTCCTTCCTTTTTTCTGAAATCCGAGTTATGCAATCCCAGATCATTCATTACAGCCTGGCAACCCTGAGCCAAGTGGAGCGTGACAGAAACATGGGAAAAGCAGAGCAAAGGAGCAAACCTTGATGCAGCCCACGGGAAAACTCCTGCACGTGGCACACACATCCCCTCAGCACGATAGCAGAGCTGTGCTGCAGCACAGGGAACAGCAAAGGTCACAGGCAGAAGGGGCTGGGATCTAAGGCAGGATTTTTATTTTATTTTATTTTCAAGCCAGTTTGTCAATAGCGGAGATAATTTCCAGTTTCTTTTTTTCTGTTTGAGTTGGAATCTTTGCCTTTTTGTATCCCTGGTTAAGCACAGATTTATTATTCTGCAACTGCATCTTTAGCAGCAAGGCTGCATCTTTCACTATCTGATCATATTCCCTCCTCCTCTTTTTTTGTTTCTTTCCCTTTTTTTACTCACTGGGGTTGCCAAGGCATCTCTGTCTCCTTTTCCCTGAAGTCTTTTGTAAGAGCACAGTCATGGACCGCCTGGTCCATGCACAGTTACTTGCATCTACTTGTTATGAAGAATTAACCATCAACAAAACCCTCTAACAGAGAAATCAAACTGCATTGCACCAATCAGCACCTTTTTGGTGGACAACTGGGTCAGCCTCAGGAAAAGAGTGCTCAGCCCCAGAATGTGCTTTATATGGAAACCAGGATCCCCCAAACAGTATCTACAATCATGAGAAAAAGATCCTCGATCTTTGACCCCAAATCATGAGAGAATGGGTTTATAATTATTTTGAGAATACAACACAATCACTCTTTTCCATTACTGTAGGACCAGCAGTAGGAACACAGCCCTTCTGCCTAGAATAATTTCTCCAAGAGAACTGCAGTGACATACAGAAGATCATGCAGAGTTTATAAATGTACAACTCTAGGATTATTTATCTCTATGGTAGAAGTTCAGGTCTCTGCCTGGTGGCTTTCATGTTGTTTCTGATAGGGATTCTTGGAAGATTTCAATTTCAGATTAAAGATTTATGAACTTCATGTTAGTGACAGCATAGCAAGCCTGCAGGTGATCTGTCCAAAGGCATCTGGTATTTCAGGACAGCACTATTTTAACCTAAAAGGGTTTCTTTTGGGGTTTAGCTTGTCTTAGGAAAATAGAGAGAAGACTTGCACCTTAGGGATGTTTAGATACATACCCAGATTGGCAAACCACTTAAAAACGAAGTTCAGTGCAGGTAATTACCTGTTACACCTCACTATTGGTGTCCTAATAGCAGATTCAGTGCTTTTCACTCAAACCAGCCCAGAGCCTTCAGCAGGGACAAAGAAGGAGCATTCCTGTGCCCTGTGCAACTCCTGGCACTGCCAGGATTCTGCTGCCTTCAAGCTCCACTTTGCAGGAGAGTGAAACACTGAGGGAGACATGGGCTGTAAAACAAGAATATTTTTCACATGGAGATTCAGGGCTGAATTTGGGAAGGCACCAACTAATGTGAAATATAACCCCTGACTGAAAGACAAAATTGGTGAGGGCAAAACATGAAAGGGAGAGCAAGGGGCTGTGAGATTACATCATACAACCTTTGGGGCAGCGTTCACTTTGATTTAAACGCCCAGTTCCCAAGGCCTGCCACTAGATGGGAATAAAAACCAAAATAAGAGTCAAGAGATGCTTGGCTTTAGCATCGCTGCCAAGCGTAGCCGCAGGAGTTTCCCAGCTCCACACCACAGCCTGCGAGCCCAGAAAAAAGGCACTGGTGCCTTGACAGCCCAGCAGAATGACAGGATGTGACCACAGCAGCCAGCACAGCTGGGCTGTCCGGCTGTGCCAGGAAAGCCCATTTCACATGGTGGCTGCTGTGGGCACAGGACAGAGCCAGCCCGAGGGACAGTCCCCTCAGGGCCCTGGCCACGAGCCACACTGGAGCTTTAGGCATCTCTGCTCCACATTCTTGCAGGCATCCACCTTCCCAGGAGCTATCCGTGCTCTACACCCTGCTCCCAACAGAGCTGGGCTTCCCTGAGTGCAGAGAGAAAAACAAGGTTTTTCCTGGACACATCACAGAGAAGCTTTGTCTCACGTTAGTCCCTTACAAGCCTGCCTGTGGATCAGGTACCCCATGCCTTCACTGCATTTAGGGTAAAGGGGACATCAGCCACCTTCATGTTCTGATCCCAGTTTATCTCAGATTGCTTAAATCTTCTGCAAAATATTCAGTAAATCAGGGAATAATTGTAGTGTTCAGCTTGTCTGGGGCAGACATTGTATCAGACATCGAGGCAGGTCTGACTGGCATAATTTTGGGGTCCAGGATCACCTGGGATAGCCTGGGACAGAGGTTTCAGCAGAAAGGCTCAGTGCTCAGCCTAAGGATGCCTATGGATGGCAAGGGTGTTCTAGCAAAACTGTCCCCTCCTAAACAGAGCTTTAAAAACACCAGGTGCTGATGGAAAATACTGGATCTGGGGTAAAAGAAAAAGTCAGCCTCAAAGCGAGTTCAGAGCTCTTCTTTCATCATCTCATTCCCACTAAAACCAGTGCTTTAGCAGAGACAACCAAGTGGAGGCACCTGCTTCCCCCAAAGATCATCTTTCCACCAGGTTAATGCCCTGTGTTACCTGAATTAGTTCAGCTTCATCTCCTGTGGTCACTTCTGCTGATGGGAGTGTGGAATTCATTGCTTTTCTGTCCATTCCTGGGATTTTTCTTTCCTTTTCTGTCCATTCCTGGGATTTTTCCTTCCTTTTCTGTCTATTCCTGGGATTTTTCCTTCCTTCACATTCCCCTTGGCCTCCCTTCAGCAGAACCACCAGGCTGAGACACTCAGCTGCCCATTTCCAACCTTCCCTGCTCACTCTGGGAGAGTGGTCTGTGTTGTACAAGGTGGTCACACAGCTCCAGGAGCTCAGCCTCTCTTCAGATGCAAGGTGATATTTAGATGAGATTTTAGGAAAAACTTCTCCATGGAAAGGGTTGCCAAACATTGGAACAGCTGCCCAGGGAAGTGGTGGAGTCACCATCCCTGAGAGTGTTCAAAAGAGGTGTGGATGTGGCACTTGAGGATGTGGCTTAGAAGTATTGGGTGGTGCTGGGTTGATAACAGAATCATTAAGGTTGGAAAAGATCTCTGTGACAGGCACAAGGAATGGGAGAGTTCTTCTGTGGCCAAACAGGGTCATGAATAGCATTTCTTGCAGTGAGGCAAAGCCAGGGTGACCCAGAGGGGACAGTCACCTCTCCTTTCCACAGAGCATCCCTTCACATGCCCAATCTTCACCTCCTGCCACTTCCACAGGAATTGCCATCTCCCTCTGCCAAGGCCCGTGTGGTCTGGAAGGAGAATCCTAAGGAGAACATTTAAAAACTGGAATAAACGGGACTGCTGGAAGCACCACAGCGCTCCAGAGGTGTCAGCAGCTGAATTATTCCAGAAGCACCCGAGCATGTGCTGTCAGGAGCAATGCTGCTTTGGCAGAGAGTATGGACAACAGAGCCTGATAGATCCCTTCTTTCCATCCTGGCATCCCTAATTTCTCCGTTAATGACTCGTAATTGCATCCTAGGTGTCAGGACACATTTTGGTTCCTCGCTTGATAAAGCACTGGGGCCAGTAAGATCATTCAATGAAGTGCACAGTCCAATACCTCCCCGAGCACCAAACCCTCCCATGCCACATCAGCTGGGATCCTCTTCCTGTACCTCTGCAAGGGCCCAAGGGAGCGGAGCAGAGAGAAACATTCATTCCCCTCATTTAAAAATGTAAAGCACATTCAGGACTGCGTGTAATAGTGTTGTAAATCTTATTTCCATAAAGTACCTCCAGGGCTAATTCACGAGACATTAATCATATTCCAGCTTCTCCCAGCTGTTAACTCATCTGCAGGGTTTTTAATAAAAGATTTTGTGTGCATTTTCAAGAGGCAAAATTGTACCAATGAGGGCTGGTCTACTCAGAGCTGAGCTTTCCATGGGCTGGAACTAAAGCCACCTTAGAGGCTCCCAAGCCTCTGCCCAGAAGGTTTCACTGCCCAGCTGAGCCCTCCCCAGTTCCAGCCAGGGTGACCTCACGCTCCATGCAATGACACCCCATGGTGAGGAGGTTTGGCTAAGGGACAGGCAATAACATATTTCCAGGTCACTTCCTTCAAGTGAAATCTGATTTATTCCCAGCCAGTTCATCAGTGTTGTTCAGTGGCAGAACCCTTAATTACTCCTTTAAATCTCATTTTAATTTCCAAGCACTGCTTCCTTCCAGCCTCCCGGAATTATAATCTGAGTTTTGGATAAACACAATTTTTCCTTTTATCACAGATGCCTCCCCAGTCAACCCCTGTGCTCTTCCTCCAGGTGAGGCTGGGACAGCAGGGGAGGGATGGTGCTGCCAGCCAGGCACAGGTCTGCCCTCAGTCCCTTTTCCCTCAAGCTCCTTTTCCACATGCAAAGGCAGATTTGGGAGGATTGCATTGTCTAACTTCATCCCCTAAATCAGCTTGGTGGCTAATCCTGTTTTAAGTGCACTCCACATTTGAGGGAGCATCACTGGTTGGAGAAGCCCCTCTTGCTCCACTTAATTACTGGGAATAACACTAAACCCAACCTCAAACTACAGCAGCCTCGTCGTCACAAGGCAGGTGATTTCCAAAAGCAGTTTCCTCTCCACTGTGAAGTCTATAAAAATTAAAAGCAGGAGACACCTGCATTCATCACAAAGGGAGAAAGCTGGGCAGCCTCCCATTATCAGGATGAGTAATTTGCAATATCAGCACTCACTCAGGGTAGTATTCCTATCTGATAATTCAACTTTTCTCTTAGTTTCTTAACCACTTTTTAAAAAAAGCCAATTTAAAAATAATAAAAAAGCCACTTAAACTGAAGTGTCCAGGTGTTCACACCTGCTGTTTTCCAAGGGAAGCCTTTCAACTTTTTCTTTCCTTTCCTCAGCTAAAGTTAATCAGCAAATTCACATCAATTCCTCAAGCTGTGTCTTTAGGCAAAAAAAAATCACTGGTATTACTAAATTTAGGTGTTTCTTTCTTTCTTTTTTAAAAAGACATGGGCAATAAAAAGCCAAATTAAGCATAGGTGGGACCACATTAGATTTAGACAGAGCCACAGTGAAAGGAGAGATTTGTCTTAGTTTTCACTGGAGGAGAAAGTTGTGTGAGCTTAGGTGTAATTGTTGGTGAGCAAATAAAGCCTCTATAATCAGTTTATGTAGCTTTCCCTGGGATCTTTCCTTGAAAATTCAAGGAAACCTACTTCAACCTTCTCTTCCTACAATCACCTGTGGTGTCAGTGTCCCCCAGTGATCCCAGAGGTGGAGTGGGACCAGCAGCTACTCCCACCTCAATCCCAGCTGTTTTGCCAGTTTGAAAGACCCCAATAACTGGGTTAAGGCTGACAGGAGGCCTCAAACTGCTCACAAAAAATGAGCATCCCCCAGCACGAGGTGAACTTTCAGCCAGCTGCACCACAGGCAGTGCAAAGGCAACATCTGGACAGGCCATGCAACCAGGAGGCTGTGCCTGCACATCTGGCAAAGCTGCTCCCATAGAGCAGAGATGGGCACCCAGCATTTCCTGGGAACGGGGACTTGGCTCTGAGCCTGCACTGAGCTCACAGACCAGGGGAGGCACAACCTCACCAAAAAGTCATGCAAGTATTTGTAAAGATTAAGCAAAAAAAACCTCAAAAAAACCCCAACAAAAAAGCCCTGAGCAAATTGAAGTCAAAGTGCTGATTGCTGCTGCATTTGGGTAGGAAAGTACAGCCTGTGCTCCAAACCTTTTGTCTGTTGACATCTCCAGAACTCCTCTCCCCAGGCTCAGCACACAATAGTTCCCTTGGGACTGCACCCTTGTTCTTGCTCTGTCTGCAGCTCTCTGCTCAGAACATTTGTGCTGCCTCTCCCCTCCCTTCTCTTTACCTTTGCTTCTTCCTTTCCAGGAGCTTTCCTTCAGAGGTGACAGTGAAATACTGCAGCTATGCCAGATATGTCACTCTCCAAAGAAAGGGAACATTTTTTCTGGGATTAGGATCCTCTCTCCTGCTAATCCACTGCCCACCATGCTGCACACAACCTCCTGTTGCATCTCAGCAACAGGGACTTCAACACCCTAAACCAGAAATACCTCATTAAAGGCAGAAATATTTAGGAAAATCCTATCAGCACCCAGACTGTGTCATGGCTAGAACCAGGGACACGGCCAGCAAAAAAAACCAAAACAAACAAAACCCAAACAACAGAAACAGCTCCCCCACATCACAACAACTGTGATTCTATTTCTCACCTTTCCTTTGTTTCCCTTCCTAAAGGATACTGGTTTTTTTTCTAGGTTTCTGTAGGTTCCCCACTGCCCCACACAGCCAGAGAAAAGAGACTCTCCTCATTGTTGCCAGACAACCTTATTCACAAACTGAATTTGCTTTGCTGCTTCCCAAGGTGAAATGCAGATTCTCATCACTGCTATTATCTGTGTGCTTCTTTTGAGTAGGGAAAAAAGCCAATACCAAATGTTATTAAATCCATGGGATACCAGCAGTTACCTTCATGTTTTCCATTCTGTGGGGTGTTTGTACCTCCCTTCTCACAGCCCCCTCTCAAAAGCCAACTCTCCCCCCACAAACACCCAGCCCATCACATATTTGGCTGCTGGGAATAATTATTTCGGAGTCCCACAGCTGCAACTGAGCAGAACCACCATGAGTTCTGTGAGCAGCTTAATTTGGTCATCTGGATAATCTATTTGTTTTCTTAGTGTTAGGTAGTTTAGATTGATTTTGCTATTATTTTCAGCTCCACGGGAAAGAAAATTGGTAAATAACTTTTTGAAAAAAATTGTAACAATCATTAACTGTCAACAGAGCATCAGAAAAATCAAACTGCAGCAGCAGCAGAGATCGCTCTGGGGGAGGGGGAAGACCAAGAACTCCACAGGCACTGTCAGGTCAGGCTTGGGCAGGGCTGGTGCTCCATGAACACAGTGAAAGTCAGGCAGCCCTTCCACTTCTGACCCCACACAGCCATGGAAATCCAATTTTTCCCCTGAGGAAAGAGGCACTGTGGGCCCACAAGGCTGCAAGACACAGCTCTGAGCCTGTCCTTCCTCTGCAGAACTCAAAACCTACCAGGTCAAAAGCTGTCCCCAGGCATGCAGCAAACCCTCTGCCATCTGCCCTGCAGGACATCACTGCTCCACCACCCTTTGTCCCTTCAGTATCCCCTCAGCAAAACACCCTGAGCACCAGAGGGGAAAATTAAACCAGCCCAAACTCAGAGCTCCAACTTTTCTGACCAATCAAAGCCAACTTTTCTGTTTCAGAAGTCCCTCCTTATTTTGGCTTTTCTTACCTGATTTTTCTTGCTCCTCCTCCTCACGACCAAAGTCTCAGGCAAATCTTCAGCAGCAGATCCACATCTCCAAACCTTTCTGCAGAATCGTCCTGCTTGCCCCAGCCCCCCACCAGTAACACCACACATCCCCCAAAGAATGCAACAAAAAACTTCTCCCCCAAATCCCACCACCAGCCCAACCCAGCCCTCTCCTGCTGGGCTTTGCCCCTTCCAGCTCTCCCTCCAAGCAGCTGTGGCAGGCAGGGCTGGCTGAGCTGGGCTGGTGATGAGCAGCTCTGCTCTGTGTGAACACCAGTTCTTCTGAGATAAGGCAATTCATAGGCATGGAGGCTGGACAGTCAAATACTGCCTCTTTTCCTCCTCCAAATTTAAGATTTCAGGAAGTCAGGGAGAAGTTACTGCCTGTTTAGAAAGCATTGTTCATACAGCAGCACTGCAGGACTTGATCTCCTCTGCAAAGTGTTCAGGGCCAGAGAAAATTGCCTCAAGTTATCTCAGGGGAGGAGTGGACTGAATATTGGGAAAAATTTCTTCATGCAAAGGATTGTCAAACATCAGAACAGTGAGGTGGAAGTGACAGAAGACATGTGGATGTGGCACTTGGGGACATGGCTTAGTGGTGAGCATGGTGGTGGTGCCGAATTGGACTTGATGACCTTAAAGGCCTTTTCCAGCCTTAACAATTCCATGATTATTCTGTGATCTGCAGGTAACACAAACCAAAGCTCCTCCTGCTGCTTGCTCCCATGATTAAAATCATGTAGGGTCTGGGGTATAGTCCTAGCAACAACAGTTCCTAATTTGTGAGATGTCAAAGCTGTTTGCCATCCTATCCTATCCTCAAGGAGCAATCCACCCTCCATTTCCCCCACCCAATCTGCCCACTCTGTGACTCAGAAAATCACACATCCCTCCCCAAACAGCAGCACAGCTGCACCAAGGGCAACACTCTTCATTTCCAGAGTGATCATATGAAGTCTTTAGCAAGGCCAAATACTTTAAATAAACACTTGAAGACAGGTTCACATTCTGGGAATTCTTCAACATAAGCAGATGGATTGGTAGATGCAGTGGATTAGTTTGGGTACAGTATAATCCAATGTGATACCCAAGTGATTCAAGCAAGGGAGCCACCTGCCTGAAGAAAAATAATCTGTTTTCTTGTCAAGGGCATCAAGATATTCTGATACTGACCCTCCTCCTGCACACACTTCCCATAAAAACATGCCCTGCTCTCATCCATGGCCAGATGGCCACAGGTTTCTCTAAGTGAGCAGCATAATTCCCACACACCCTGGATTACAATGACTCCAGGGAAGACTCCAGTGGAGAATTTCCAGTCAGGCCCGTTCAGGACTAGCAGCACAAGCAGTTTTGCCCAAGCAGAGATTTGGACACCTGGCAGGGAGGAGAAGCAGCAAACACTGAGGCTTAATTTTATGCCCAGTCAGGTTTTCACACCTTCTCACTCAGCTCCATAAATTAGGCTGCCCTTTTCCTAAATATTTGCTTGGAACAGCTCCTGACTTTATCCTGAAAGCTGAAAGATAAACTCTGAGGTTCCTGTATCAGGAACTGCCCATGCTGCACCAGCCCAGCTGCCTGAAGGAATCCTCCCTCTGCCCAGGCAGACTTTTGTCCTTGGATGCCAGCCTGTCACCCGTTGTACACCCTTTCATTCCCCTGGCAGAGCAAGAAAAGTGCTGCAGGAGCTGCAGGGCTGGGGCTGCTGGAGCCCCCTGCAGAGGGGAACAGGCCACGGTGGCAGCCAGGTGACCACTGGTCACTTTGGCCCCTTTCTTCTTTGGCATACAGGTCATGCTCTGGCTCAGGGCTGGCCCTGATACCTCAGTTTTCCTCCTTGCCACATTTCCTCCAAGCCTTCCCCTTCCTGCGTGGTTCCTGGAGTGTTTTGTGGCTGGGGGTGGGACTTGCTTTACCCAAATATCTTTGTGGTTCCCCCACCTGCAACACTGTTAGCATCCTTGCTTTTCCCTTGGTACTGTGTCTCTTTTTGTAGCATTTCTCTCTCTTGGGAGAACAACTAATGTGTGTGATGATCAGACAGTCTGATAAAGGGAAAATGACACGTACTACGCCAGAAAGGGAAAGGAAAGGGCTTTTTTCATGCCTCTGTGCTCACTAATAGGCTTTAGTTGCCTGGATCGGCCTCATCTGGGACCCCCCCAATGTCAACCAGCAGTTTAAGAGCTACATTTCAGCTCTGACAAGGTTTCTAGCTTTGTCCTCAACTATTCCTGACTAAACTGGCAACATCTTCCTTTTCCTGATGGTGAACAGGCTCACCTTTTTCACTGTGGTGAGGTTACACCCTGGCTGGTCGGGGTACTGCTGTCACTGTGGTCACCCTCTGTTTCCAGCTTGATTTTCCTTTCCTTGGCTTTCCTCTCCTGCTGGATTCCCCGGGCAGACAAGATGGGAAAGGGAGGGTGAAAGGAGAAAGTCCTGTCCCCGTGCTCAGACTGGCATGGATAAACAGCAAAGGCTGTTGGTAATTTGCAGCAGGCAAATGCAGAAATTAAAGAAATAAGTCACCTTGCAGGAGGGGAATACAAAGAGCCACAGTGTCTCCTGTCCCTTGCACAGTCCTTCAGAAAGATGTAGGGGATGAGACCCCACGGCTCCTGTGCTTGGTTGTGAGCAAATAAAGATCTTGTGGAAAGCTGCATTTCCAGGGTGCAGCTCAGCTCTGGTGAAAGCCTCTGGCAAACTCCTCCTGCTTTGCATAGCCTGCATGGAGAGATCCAGAAACACCAGGCTCCCTGCTGATGTCACTTGATGGATTTGTCAAACACATTTCTGCAATTTTACCATGTTTTTATGTGGTGCAGAACCAGGAGCTCTTCCTGTGTTTGATACAGCTTAAATGCCTTGAATTGCTGGAATGGAAAGATGATCTTTCATGTGCTGGTGCTGTCCCACACCACACTGAGGCAGGAATTGTGCAGGCAGCACATGCCAGGGTTGGGAATTAGCAGGACAAGGGAATTAACAGCTTGCCATGGTGGGGCTGTGCTGGGAGTCCTGCCTTGGGGAAATGTGGGACACAGTCTTAAGCTTCACCAAGGGAAATACAGACTGGATGTTAAGAAAAAGTTTTTTACTGAAAGAGTGATAAAGTACTGGAATTGTCTGCCTGGGGAGGTGGTGGAGTCACCATCCCTGGATGTGTTTAAGAAAAGATTGGATGTGGCACTTGGTGCCATGGTTTAGTTGAGGAGTTATGGCATGGGTTGGAATTGATGATCTTGAAGGTCTCTTCCAACCCAGTGATTCTGTGACACACTGTGCTGGTGGCACTGCCAGCTCTGGGAGGGTGGGAGCATCTGTGGGACCAGCAGAGCTCCCTCAAACTGGATTTGCAGCTTGGCACAGGAGAAGTGTGGGATCCTCAGCAGAACTTGGGGTCAGATCCCTCTTCCACAGGATTTCTTGTGCTTTGTCCCTTTGCATCATGCAAGGACTCCCTGGTTTGAAGACTTGGTTTAGGAAACTCTCTTTCCACCCATCTTCAGAAGAGTCCCTCTCAGAGCAATTTAAACTTTTTTTTCCCCTTAAGTAAGGGTTTGGCTGACAGCAGCTGCTCCACTGTGAGTGATGACAAGGAAAGGAGTGTGGAGACAAACAGGAAGGAGGGGCAGAAGGAGCAGCAGTGGAGAGCAGCAGCACTGCAGTGGCTTGTGAGCCTTGGCATCAGCCAAACTGGAAATGGGGACATGTGAAAAGCAGGCTCAGGGCAAAATCAAGAGCAGAGAAGCTGCTGAACAGCTCAGCTCTGTCTGGTTGCTCAGCACTTGCATTGCTGGTGCTGTTGTGAGGACATTTCCAGCTGTTATTAGTCCCTGACCCTTGTAAGTCTGGCTGCAGCAGTGGAAATGGGGTTTTCCAAAATGTGGGGCACAGATTCTGTCTGCTGCCCTCAGAAGTTGGTGGTGCTGGGTTCTCCTGTGCCTGTGGCTGGGGTCAGAGCCTGGCCAAGCCCCTTTACAAGCCACAACTCAGACAATCTGTGTTGCATTGCACCTCTCATTCTCATCTCACAGATACGGTGAGGATGCAAAGGCTGAGCCTGGAATTGGGGTCTCAGCCATGCAAAAAACCCACCTGGGACAGAACAGTGCTTGTCAGGGAGCACAGGAGGACTCTGCTGGACACTCGTGGGGTCCATCCTCACCACACCAGCAGAGCCTGTAATCTGCAGAGGGATATTCCCCCTGCTCCCATGGGCAGGAATTGTTACCTGGGGACAGCCAGTGGCCCTCAGGAAGATGAAACAGCTTTATTGTGGATACTCCTTTCCCATCCCCTCCTTCTGGCTGGTCCCAGCCTGAGTCCATCTGTGGCTTTGCTAAAGCTCAGTGGACAAGAGAGGAGGGGGAGGAGGTGTGGGTGCTCCTGGACAGCAGCACAGGCACTGGGGGCTGTGGGAACCCACTCCTGCTCACGTCCAAGGCTAATCCTGCCTCTTGGACTGGCTGCAAAGAGCCTCAGCCATCAGGTACAGTAACAAGTGGGCTTTAATGGTCCCCAGCAGGCAGCCCTGGCCCTGCCAGGCTTCCCACAGCACGGCTGGGAGGATCAAAGCTGTCATGTGTGAGTGCCAGCCTGACTGATGGGGACACAGGGAACAAATGCGATTAAGCAGGAGGGATGAGGCTCTGCCCAGGACCTTCCCTGGCAGCAGCAGCAGTTTGGAGAACAGCTGGTGTTGGTCTGATGTCCTGTCCTGGGCTGGGGAGGATGAGGAGGAGGTAGGAAGGAACTGATCCCCTGCCCAGTTTTACACAGCCGTGTGGGAGTAACTCAGCTCCTGGCTCTGCAGTTTGCAGCCCTCCCCTCTGCTCCGAGAGCACGGGACAGCATCTCCTCCTCCCCCAGACCCTCCCCGGCTGATGTGGGAGGCACCTGGGCTCACCCTGTGCTCAGGTCACATCAAACCCCTCCTCAGGAGCCCGGGAGGGGGATGGGGAATTCCCCTGTGCTGGCTTTGGAACACACACTTCCCGTGAATTAATTGTGCATTATTAGCATCCATTATTCACTGCTATGGTGTGTGCATACACTGGTGGTGCTGAATAATAAGGGAATTATGCCAAACAATTCAATGGCCCTCCACAGAGGAACAGCCTTGAGAGAAAGAGCTGTACCACAAACAAGGTGGGATTTAGTGGGGGCTGGCACCAGACTGGGTGGGGAAAGGAGGCAACAGGCCTTGCAGGAGGAAAGGCAGGGCAGAAGGCAAGAAACCAGCAGGGATGTGGGAATTACAGCTGCCTGAGCAGACTATTTTTCACGTCAGTGGCTGAACCCAAAGAAAGCAGAGGGAATTTGGGTCAACCACTTTGGCTAAACTAACTCAGGCCTGAGAGGTTCCTTCAACAGGAAGAGAAAAATGTCCTTTATCATCTATTCTGGTTTTTAATGTTAGGCTACGCAAAATTTGCCTCAGTGTTGAAAGGTTTAAAAAGGCCATTTCAAAACATTTCAAAACCAACCCTGCATAGTTTTGGCTGAAGCTGTTTGTGAAATTAGACACAAACTTGCAGACAGGTTGGGTCTGCTTGAACAAGGAATATTTCCAGCAATTTGTCCTATTTGTTGTTGTTATGTATGGCACAGTGGGGAGGGGAGAGGAAGGAATCTCCCAGATGAAGCAGCACAGCTCAGAGCTGCAGTGTGTGTGTGTGTGTAAGATCAGAGCTGCAGCAAAGCTGGAGAGGGGAAGCTCAGGTTTTCAGAATCCATCTCCATTGACAGAGATAATTACAGGTGCCATGTTCCCAATTTCTTCTTCTGAGGACTCTCTTCTTTAATAAACTCATGCTAACAAATTGATCACAGCCTCTCTGGTGCTCAGCACATATCAAAGCCATTTTTAAGATTGAAGAGAACACTTTGGGTGAAAAATAGGAGCCCAGTGCCAGACTTTGTAGAGATCTAAATCTACCTCAGCTGTAATACAACTGAATTAACTTGCTGTCTTCACATGCCCACTGCTTAGTATGTTCATGGATGTCTGAGGTGATGAGGTTTGGGCAGTGCTGAAGCCAGGGTCCAAAAAGACCCAGCTGGGGAGACCAGGTGAAGGTCACACTGCAATTGCCCAATGCAGTGTGGACACCCCTGAGCTGTTTTGGGCTGACTTCAGAGAACCAGACAATCACAGAAAGTTTTGGGTTGGAAAGGACCTTGATCCACCACCCTGCCATGGCCAGGGACACCTTCCACTATCCCAGGCTGCAGCCACAGCTTCTCTGGGCAATCTAAGCCAGGGCCTTCCCACCCTTGCCCAGCAGGACAAGTGCATTCATAGAAACAATATGAATAATATAAATAATAAAAATAATATAAATAATAAAAATGCCATCATAAATTCTGGAGGAGTTTGAGTAGCTGGTTGCTGGCTTGGGTCTAGGTTACTTCTCTTGGTCATTTCCTGTTCTTTTTTCTTATATTTGCAGTGGTGTGCTTGTACCAGCATAATTCCAGTGAAATAATTAGACAAAGAGTAACTTTTTCACAGCAGCATCCAACATGCTGGAGATTTTGTTTTCTAAACCAGTATAATGAAACCAACCCCTGACCCCAAATCAACAAGTGATTTAAACCCAGGCTTTTAAGTGCATTTCCTTAGACACAGGCAAATACCACGAGGATGCAATCATTCCCTTTTTTTAATTAGTCTGAGGAAAACATCATCCTTAACTCTCTTAACTCCAAAATAAATACTTCTTAACCCAAACTGAGAGCTGCCACACTGGCATTGTTCACCTGAATAAGCTGCCAGTTCAGGTAAATGGTAGAGCCATGTGGAGGTGCTTTTCACAGTGACCCACTCAGCTGTTTCATCTGGCCCAAAATCTTCCCCAGTCCTGGTTAGCAGCTGTCTCCAGGAGGCAGAAACACAGGGATAGGCTTTATCCTGGTGTCCAGCTGGAACAGTGCTCAGCCTAAGGTGGGCTTCACCTTCTGCTCTGTGGGGAAAGCTGGGGATAAGGAAATGGTTTGCTTTCCTCCAGGAGGCTGGGAAGGAGCAGCTGAGGTTGGCATTAAGAGCAGCACATCCCAAGGGAGAGGGAGATGTCCAGGGCCCAGAACAGCACATTCCTCTGCTGCAGCTACAGCTGGGAGCTGTCACAATGGCTGTGGGGAGTTTTAAGCCACTGCTCCACAAGATTCAGGAGCTTTTTGCAGCTGCTGAAATTCCCAGAGTGACGAGGGCTGAATCAGAGATCCCAACCCTCCCCTTCCTGTCCCTGGTGCTCTCCCAATCCTGCATCTCTCACATCCCCTTTCCAGCCAGGAAAGGCTTTGCCTGCACAGAAAACTGCACCACTTTTATGTAACATAGAGTTGCAGCCAAGACAGACACCTGCACAAAGCCTCTTCTGGGCACCCCTTGTGCCAACTTCCAGCATCTAAAGCACCTGCTCCTGCTCCTGGGCAACAGCATTGGCAATCTCAGGGCTTCACAGCCAGCCCCAGGACAGGGAATGGCTGCTCTGTGTCTCTCCTTTGCACTCCTTGCTCACCAGGACACAGGTTCTGACTGAATCTTTGTCCTTTCAGACTCAGGGGAAGCTCTCCAGGAACTTTCCCTGCTGTGCTCTGCTGGGTGGCTGAAGTGATGCTCCAGCCCCTCAACGTCTTTCTTGCCCCAAACTGAGCCCAGCACTTGAGTGGCCTCCCCAGAGCCCAGTCAGGGGGACAGTCACTGCCCTGCTCCTGCTGCCACACCATGGCTGGGACAGGCCAGGTGCCATTGGCCTCCTGCCCACCTGGGCACACCTGGCTCATGTTCAGGAGCTGTTGAGCAGCACCCCCAGGGCCTTTCCCCCCAGGCACTTTCCAGCCCCTCTGCCCCAGCCTGGAGCTGCAGGGCTTGTTGGGACCCAGGGACAGGACCTGGCTCTTGGCCTGGCTGACCCTCACACAATTGGCCTCAGCCCATGGACCCAGCCTGTCCAGACCCCCCTGCAGAGCCTTCCTGCCCTCCAGCCAACAGAGCCTTATCAGAGAGGAGCTTCTTGGGGCATCCCACTGTGAGATCAGGCCTTGGTGGCAGCAGCAGCAGCATTTTGCAGGGCTGGGAATGCAGAATGAGCTGCTGGCACACTGCTCGTGCCCAAAGGGACTTTGCAAAGAGCTGGGTGGGTGGCTGGCAGCCTGGGAAAGGAGCCATTCAAAAGCAGAGGCAAAAACTTTTTCCAGATCAGGTGTGGTTTCCATGTTTCATACACCTTTTTTTTTTCAGCCTCAAGGAGGAGGAAAATTTCAAATGGAAAAATAAGTCCTGAACTGACCAAATAAGAATCTTTGAGCTGCTGAAACCTTGCCCTGCTAATTTTTGTGTTTCATTTTGTCGTTGATCATTTAAATGATCAATTAATATTTTGAGCTATGAGTGAAGATAAATTTTTGGAAAAAAGATTGATCAAGATTGACTGACTGCTGCCGGTGCCCTCCTGCTTCCCCACCCCTGAGGGACAGGTCTGGGCTGACAGGGGAGGAAACTCCTTGAGAGGCAGCAGCTCATGGCTCTGCTGAGGGCAGGCAGGACACCCAGCTGGGCCATCTCCACCTCAACCTTGCTGCACTTTTCAGTTTTGGCTGGGGATGGGGGCTGGGGGAGAGCTTAATTTTGCTGCTTTAAACAGCCACAGGCTGCTCTGCTCTGAGAACATTGCTGTGGTCATTAAAAGCCACCACAGCCCTGGCTCCCAGTGCCGAGCAGAGGGACAAGGGGACAACTGGCAGCCTTTGGAGTCCAAGACTCTCCTGAAGTGGGGACAATTGGCCTGTTTGGATTGAGGTGAAGACACTCCCCAGAGCAGACTCCAGGTAAGGAGTCCAGCTTAATCTGGAGACAAGGGAAAGATCAAACCATCAGTCCCTGAAACTTAAATAATCACTGCAAGAGCCTCAGCTGGAGGAAAAGCACATTATTGCTCTCTAGAACTCCCTGAAAGGAAGGGTGTCACCCTAAGGGGGGTGTCAGTCTCCTCTCCCAGGTGACAAATGACAGGACAAGAGAAAACAGCCTCAAGTTGTGCCCGGGCAGGCTTAGATTGGATATGAGGGAAACTTCTTTAACTGAAAGGGGTATAAAGCACTGGACCAGGCTGCCCAAGGCAGTGGGGGAGTCACCACCCTTGGAAGTGCTCAAAAAATCCGTGGATGTGGCACTTGAGGACAGGGTGAACATGGTGGTGGTGCTGGGTTGACAGCTGACAGCAAGAAAGGTCAAATGTGTTACATCAATTTCTATTTTGGCTGAAAAAGTATTTGCTTTTAGGATTGAATAAAAAAAAGAAAAAGCTTCTCCTGGGGTTACTATTTTTGTGGCATTTATGGTTAAAGCAGACCACTGCTGTCTTGCTTTTCAGGAATATTTTTGGATTTGTTGGTGCTCCTGGGGTGTCCAAGGCTAAAAATACTATTGGAGTTTTTGTTGTTCCTGCTTCCAGAAACAAACCACTACCAAATCCCCAAGCAGAATCTCCTTAGGGGTTGTTTAAAGGTCAGTTTAGAGAGCTCTTACAAGGTGGATTATGGAGTTTGTGTTAAGGACACCTGACCTGGAGTTTGGCATGGATTTGGAGAGGCACAAGTGCCCAGCAGAGCAGGTAGCACTGGAGCAGCAGTGAGAGAAAATAACAAAAAAAAATTAAAAAATTTAAAAACTTAAAAACTTCAGTGCCCCCCAGAGCTGCAGGTGTCCCCCTGGGGTGCTGTCTGGCATTTGGGACCAGGATGAGCACACAGAGAGGGAGCTGGGGGCAGGGAGGGGAGAGAGGGAACTGCAGAACCTGTGGTGGGACACAGCGAGTTCCCCCGAACAATCTGTGCCCAGAAACTCGCCCGGATGAATTCCCAGCTCTGGATTTACAGCTTTGGAAGCAGCAGTGTCAGGGAAAAGGTTGGGCTATTTTTTGTTTGTTTGCTCGTTTTCTGAAGTGGCAGCTCGGATTAGAGCTGACACCAGGAGGATAAGCACCGAATCTTGGGCTAAATATTTCATTTCCACAGATGCTGACATCCATTTGGTTACAAAGACACTCTTTTGCTTTCTTGCTTTTGTTTAGTTTTCTGTTGCTTGCAGGCTTTCATTTAGGGCTGTTTGTTTATTCTTTTACATAACCTTCTGCTAAATTTTGGGGTGGACAAGGGAAAATATAATTGAGCTCAACTTGGAAACAGAATGAGGTGCATTGCAAGGAAAAAAAAAGCTGAAGAAGAAAAACCACATTACCTCACCTTTCTTACAGTTTTCTTGTGCTTTGTGCAAAGATCAAGAAGAGCTTTGCCCTGACTAATGGCAAAGAGATTTGGCTCCAGCAGCCCCAGAGATGGGGTTCAAATTCGGGCAGAAGGAGTGGGTCAGGGTAGGTCTCTCAGTTTGCTGTTCAGGCATCCCTGAGGTGGGAGAGCCCACCTGGGACACCTGGGCTCCAGCAATCCCAAAGCTGTGCTCCTCTGCCCCCATCACACAGGTGATGCTGCTGCTGGGACAGCAAGCAAAGGGCAGCTAAAGAAAGGAGAGATGCTGAGGAGCCACAGCTCCCTTTTGTTACATTCCAGAGGATCACTCGAAAACTCCACAAGGGAAATTTCATTTCTGCTTCAATGCAGTGAGCAAAAAGCATCTCATTTCCCTGCTCTGCCATTCAGGCTAAATTCGTCTCTCCCTGACACGGGCCCATTTGGAATTCAGCCACCGAGCTGATTCTGGATTTCCGCAGCGGCATCTGCCAGCGGAGCATGGAAACTCCTTCAGTTATTTATCGAGCCTTCCTTCTGTGGCCTTGGGGTTTGCTCCTGCAGGAGGAACCTTCCTGCCCATGGTTTCTGCTGGGCTGGGGAGGCCACAATGCCCCATCCAGGGACACAGAGTAAAGGAGCACTGACAGGGCTGTCCCCTGCCGTGGCACTGCCATCCTCCCGTGGCACTGCCATCCTCCTGTGGCACTGCCATCCATCCTCCCCTGGCACTGCCATCCTCCCGTGGCACTGCCATCCTCCTGTGGCACTGCCATCCTCCCGTGGCACTGCCATCCATCCTCCCCTGGCACTGCCATCTATCCTCCCACGGC